>JAMKCH010035123.1:0-25486 GCA_023653785.1 Ophioderma brevispina | reverse complement strand
GTTATCTAGAGGTCAATTAGAGTAGACCCCCAAAATGGTTCAGATTTATCAAAATTGCGTGGTTGTATCACATTTGTGTTGATCAATTGTCATGACAATTGGATACATGGTCCATAGGTAGTGCCACAGTGTTGGAGGAGACACTCATGTGACCTTGGGGAACTCACATGACCTTTTTCCCCATTAACAAAACACAACAGCACAGGGCACTTCCATTTGGGTGTATTTTTTATTTGTTTTTATGAATGGTTTCTCCAAATAAAGGGTTCGTCAATGAACATGATAAAATATTTAAATCCTGCAATAAAAGAAAGGGAAGATTTTCCCCTTTTACAACACAGTCTTTATCATAATGTGGGGAAGAACATTATGTGCGCATGATGGACCGGGGACAAACTGAAGCTCCGATGAGAATATTCACACTGACTCTTGCAGGAGAGAAAAGTCTTAGCAAGAAGTAATCACTAAGCAGATTTGTCTTAGACTAGATGACTGCATAGAAAACCCACAGTAATGAATCTCAAGCATATTGTGTACTTGTATTATTAAGGGTTCTGTGGTATTACTCGGGTAAAGTACATGTAGCTTAAAAATCAATTAACATGAAAGACAAAACAATTTATCAATACATTTGTAAATATGTAAGGACCCCTATTATTTTTTTGTTAATAGTTAAATAGTGCATGTATTAGGGGTTCTACTGTATAATTGATGTAATTTAAAATCTATCAGTTTGGGCATAATGCCCAAGTGTATTGGAGCCATTAATAAAATGTACATGTATGAGACAATCTATTTGCGATCTGTAAAGGGGAATCTCAGTTTGCCATGTTCTGATGTGATGCGATTTCTGTATTTGAAGTTGAAGTTTTTGCTTGGTACATGGATGAGTGATGACCTTGTCATCAGTCTATGATGTGTATAGTTATAAATTTAACAGTATATCGTTTTTGAAACTTGTTTTTATTGTGCCTGTTTTCTAAGGGTATCTTTGCAATTAGTGGATATTTATTTGTTTATACATGGGATAAGGTGATGTCTGGTTCATCACTGTTATGATGGGTATCATTTGTAATTGTTAATTGTAATTTGAATGTATGAAGTTTATATTGCGTTGTTTTTTTATTTTAATGTTAATAAAGACAAATGTAAGAAACGATATAACACAATTGTGTTGAGTTTGCGTTAAAACTTTATAACTCCTCACTCCACTCACTCAATATATTACTAACCAAAATTTTCTTCTTTCTCTTTCTTCCCTTTTTACTTTTACAAACTACTATGATGTATCACTCCTTGGGATATTTGGATATTCAGGTAGATTTGTGCATGCTTTCATATAAAAGTTGATTCCAGCATTACGCAGAGATAACATCTGCAAGACAAAGTATTTAATTGTGTCGATCATTAAGTGGAGGTAGGTAGCGTCATACATACTTAACCAGTCATGGCTATACATTGCATTGATCTTTTCTGCATAAGAGAGTTTTGTGGTACCTAATGGGCGAGTGGGGAAGTGGGAAAAACCCCTAAACTGTTTAAAAATAAAAACATCTTGACAGCCAATTTGTTTGGCCAATGATTCCGCACTCAACCAATGGAGTAAGGCCAGTAAAAAATCTTATATGCAAGCAACCTGGCTAGAGTACGAGTGACGAGTTCCTCTAAAAGGCAGACCACAGACTGCAGACCGCAGGACTGTTCCCCTAAAGGCAGACACCGCACACTGTTTTCCTCTAAAAGCCAGACCGTTGTCTCATTATGGTAGTTTGTTATAGCTATGACCCAGAGTGGCTCAGAAATCTGCTCATGCCCTTGCATTGCATGTCTGTCACAGCATGGTACTCTTTTAGGGTAGTCAAATGATATCCCCCCCCCCCCCCCCCCAAAATACTTGTTTTCTGGTGTATGTATTTTTAAAGTCTCCCACATTAACTGGTTTTTTGATGGGGTTTTGTATGAAAATTAATGCTTACCACTCCATGTTCAGTTCTCGCTCCGTGAAAACATGGGTAATTCAAGGTTTGACCCCTTGAATATGAAGTGGCCACGAGGTGGAAAACATTTAAACCTAGTACAAAATAGGTAGACCAATTTGAATGTTTGCCTTGATGCATGACCCCACACAAGGATACAAATCAGGACACAGCAAATAAACCTGTCCAGTTCATGAGACTTGTTCAGTACAAGTTAGTTCCCAGCAGTCTGCATTTAGGGAACAGTGTGTGGTCTGCTGTTAGAGGACAGTCTGCGGTTGCCTTTTAGAGGAACCGGTACGATGATATACTCTAAAAAGTGTTTAGAAAAAATGTTAGAGTATCGAAACCACTTTTATGCACCTATCATTCTAGGGCAATATCTGGATATAATCCCAGTAATAGCGAAAAAACATTGGTGTAATTTTGATAGTGACATTTGTATACACAAAAGCTGTCTTATGTTGCACTGAAATGGTTAAAGCTGACTCAGAGATTTTTGAGGTGGCGCCCTCAATTTTTCTGACAAAATCATGTTTTTTGCCTGAACATAATGCTTGTCCAAATCCTGTGTGAATGAAATCTCAAATCCATGTCCCTATATGGAAAATCACTAGTTTAGTTTTAAAATTTGCGGAGGACCGGAAATTCACTTTTATACACAGTATCCTATGGGACGCATACATTACATAAATGGTTTCGGCATCAAAACGAAAGATTCGATGCATCTCAAACTTTGGAATTGGTCATTTTGTGTGACTATCTTTAGTTCTAGTCAACTATTTTAATTGTTGCACACAAAATTTATTTTCAAAGGCTCTGAGTTCAGCCTTTAAAGTTCATTCCCTTCAGCAAATGTACATAAATCAACACGGCAGAGTGCACTAAGGAAAGATGTATTTAGACAGGCTATAGATGATAAAATGGGGGGGGGGGTATTTTATGCCCAGGATATAGCATGTAGTCGTATTGCAGACTGATGACATGCCTGCCACCTGTAAAGGATTCACAGTGACAGTCAGTTTTGTTTGTACTCAAACCTTGCAGTAAATTTGAAAGTGCTCTCCGTCAGACATCACAAATCAAGTCTTGTGCCTCTTAGCTGGCACAAGTCTATAGACTTCATGATATTTAGATCTTGACCATTCTCCTCAATATATCCACGTGCTTGATAATGCTGGCTAATGATGACAGGCACTGTGTTCACAAAATTGCCCCTTGCATTGAAGCGAAAATATACTCCAAAGAAACATTCTAGGGTGTGATACTAAGAGGAGAAAAAAAGTGTTACAATTTCTCCAAGTTTACCTTATTGATGTATAGTATAAAAGGTGCATTTTATAAACAAAAATAGCTATGCAGAAATTATGTATAACTTGCACCACAAGTTAGTATTCCAGTATTGTGCAAATACATACATTTGTTTGCTAATGATGGAGAATGAGTGCAATTCTACAGTGGTAGAAATTTTTGAAAATGACTGAAATTGCAAAAACACGGGTGAAAGTATCCTAATGTGCCAAAATATGTAGGGAACAAAAAAATAAAAAAAAATTTTGTTAAACCATAAACCAAGCTTTGAAAACAACCTCATCGCCGTCATCGGCAATGTTCCAATCTCAATCACGCTTGTGCTGTAGTGAGCAGTCATGTGTATGAGCTTTATTTAAGACTGGTGATTAATCATCACCCAAATGTCTTTCTGCCAAATCAGTTTGTATAGCATAATGTGGACTGTGATAGGAAGGTTGCTGGTTCAAATCAGCAAAATAAGCACATCAGTGTACAAAGTTTCCTCGCTTGTATGGGAAAAAAATTGTGTGTGCAGATGTATATTCCTCTACATTCTTTGGAATTTGTGGCTGTGTTCTGTACAGTCAACTTGCACCAGAAAATGCCAACCCTATTGATGAGGTCACAATGATAATTAGTAATTTTTTGAGCCAAATAAGCAATAAAGATGGGTCGTAGGGCTGAAGAGAGTTGGAACTATTTGGAAGGTTGCATTTCAATTGGTTTATGACATGAATGATATAAAGTAATTAGTTATTCAAAACCAATATAAGAAAACCAGTTGTGCGGGGGGGTATTTGTGGTTTGATACCTAGATGTACACCAATGACTAAATAACTTACACAGCTGTGTAAAATTCGCATGTTGACTATGTAAAAACAGAACACCATAATTTTTATGTAACAATTATGTTAAAACTTGTAAATGTAAAAATGTACAATTAATAGTAAAAGTGCACATAAAATATATGTTATTATCAGTTGTTAAAATTTACCAAATCATTTGTTAAAAACTTTAAACACCATAATTATGTAATAATTCTTGTCAGAATTAATGTAATCTTCCACTTGTATTTATGTAAAATCTTTGAACTCAATTATGTAATTCTTTTACATATAAATTATGTAAATATTTGAACACAATCATGTAAAATGCTTACATGTAAATATTAAATTTTGACACATTATGTAAATGTTTAAACATCATTAGGTCAATTGTTGACATCACCCATATGTAAATGCTTACACATCAATTATGTAAAAAATTTAAACAAAATATGATAAAATGTGAAATTAAAATTATGTAAACATGTAACACAATTAGTAAAATGTTTACTATTAGAGAGGTAAAATTAGGGGAAATAATTAACAACAAAATAGTCATACAGAACTTCAGTATATGGACAAGAATTCAACAAGTTATTCAGCTCAAAAAAACAACACATTATATAAAATGGAAAAATGCACAAAAAACATAAATATGAGAAAAATACAAAACAATCAAATAGAACATACTGATTTCACTATCTCAAGGTTTAACTAATTTATCTGGCATTTTAGATCTTGACCATTCTCCTCAATATATCCACGTGCTTGATAATGCTGGCTAATGATGACAGGCACTGTGTTCACAAAATTGCCCCTTGCATTGAAGCGAAAATATACTCCAAAGAAACATTCTAGGGTGTGATACTAAGAGGAGAAAAAAAGTGTTACAATTTCTCCAAGTTTACCTTATTGATGTATAGTATAAAAGGTGCATTTTATAAACAAAAAAAGAGCTAGCAGAACTTATTATAAATTGCACCACAAGTTAGTATTCCAGTAGTTGCAATTACATACATTGTTTGCTAATGATGAGAATGAGTGCAATTTACAGTGGTAGAATTTCTTGAAAATGGACTGAATTGCCAAAACACTGGCTGAAAGTATCCTAATGTTCCAAAAATATGTAGGGAATTTTTTAAAGCATAAATTATTAACCAAGCTTTGAAAACAACCTCATCGCCGTCATAGGCAATGTGCAATCTCAATCACGCTTGTGCTGTAGTGAGCAGTCATGTGTAGGAGGCTTTAAGAAGGCTGATTTAATCATCACAAAATGCCTTTCTGCCAAATCAGTTTGTATAGCATAATGTGTGTGACTGTAGATAGAAAGTTTGCTGGTTCAAAATCAGCAAAATAAGCACATCAGTGTACAAAGTTTCCCTCGCTTGTTTTATGGAAAACAATTTTGTGTGCCGATGTAATCAGTTCCTCTAACCTTCTTGGAATATTGTGCAGTGTTCTGTACAGTCAACTTGCACACCAGAAAATGCTAACCCTTATATTAATTGGTCACAATGATAATATGTAATTTTGAGCCATCAGCAATTTAAGAATGGTGGTATAAGGCTGAAAGAGAAGTTGGAACTATTTGGAAGCTGCATTTCAATTGGTTTATGAATGAGATATAAAGTAAGTTAAAGTAAAGTATTCAAACCAATATGAGCAAACAGTGTGCGGGGGGGGGGGGGGGGGGGGGGGTAAACATTAAAAGTTATTCAAATACTTTTAGCTTGTTCAAGGCGCTCTACCCACTTCATTCATTGGTTAAACAGTCGCATACCAAATAATGCCACAGATCATATTAGGCCAGAAATCATGAGCCAGATCATAGATGACTGTGAGGCCTACAAGTCCCCAAGAGGAATTCCAGGGCTGATCAACCTGGATGAGGAAACTATCAGCTGGTTAAAGAAGGATTTCCACTGTGATTGGACGCAACCGAACGACACGAACGAACGATGATGAGTGGAGCCTATTTCCCCCTCTCTAAAACTAAAAGCAGCACAACCACTGCACCTGACCATACCACAATGGGTATTTGTGGTTTGATACCTAGATGTACACCAATGACTAAATAACTTACACAGCTGTGTAAAATTCGCATGTTGACTATGTAAAAACAGAACACCATAATTTTTATGTAACAATTATGTTAAAACTTGTAAATGTAAAAATGTACAATTAATAGTAAAAGTGCACATAAAATATATGTTATTATCAGTTGTTAAAATTTACCAAATCATTTGTTAAAAACTTTAAACACCATAATTATGTAATAATTCTTGTCAGAATTAATGTAATCTTCCACTTGTATTTATGTAAAATCTTTGAACTCAATTATGTAATTCTTTTACATATAAATTATGTAAATATTTGAACACAATCATGTAAAAATGCTTACATGTAAATATTAAATTTTGACACATTATGTAAATGTTTAAACATCATTAGGTCAATTGTTGACATCACCCATATGTAAATGCTTACACATCAATTATGTAAAAAATTTAAACAAAATATGATAAAATGTGAAATTAAAATTATGTAAACATGTAACACAATTAGTAAAATGTTTACTATTAGAGAGGTAAAATTAGGGGAAATAATTAACAACAAAATAGTCATACAGAACTTCAGTATATGGACAAGAATTCAACAAGTTATTCAGCTCAAAAAAACAACACATTATATAAAATGGAAAAATGCACAAAAAACATAAATATGAGAAAAATACAAAACAATCAAATAGAACATACTGATTTCACTATCTCAAGGTTTAACTAATTTATCTGGCATTTTAAACCTGGACTCTTAAACAGAGGGTAAACACCTCATTGTCTTTTATCAATGTTTCTAATGCTATTATATCACAAAATTTTTATGTGCATGTGATTGCCACGCGTGAGTCCTTTTAATATCTCAAAGGAAAACAGAGCAGTAACTAAAAGATATAACAGTAACTACGTTAATATAAGTCCCAATCCCCACGACTCCATGAGGCTAAGCCCTCTCCAAGATCCTCCATTTCAATTGTGCCGAGATCGCTCGTGTTGTTTGACATGACTTTCCATAATTTTTATGTAAACTTCGCTAACTTTTACACACGCATTTACATAATTGGTTTTACAAACCACATAATGTAAATGAGTTGTTTACATTGTCTTTTTGTTTTATTTTTCCAAAACGATGTGTAAATTTTACATAAAATAAGTAAAATAATATAATGCATATCAAATATGTAGTTAAGGTAAACTTTCACATAATGTTAGTACCGGTATAGATTTACAGCTTTGCATAAAAAATATTAATTTTCATCTAATTGCTCGGTCTGGTTACATATATATTTTTTACATCGTGTGTTTTCTGTGTTGGTAGGCTCCTCTAGGCTCCAATTTAAATCTTTATTCTAGACAGGGTAGCCACTTCAATGGCACTCATTTCAACTCCAAACCAATGTTCAAACTAATTGAGAATAAATGTCAATACTGTATAAAAAAATAAATAACAAATTTCGGTTCTTAGCATCCTTCAACATGCCGTTTATTCCATTGAGGCTACCAAATTCGTAGGGGGTGGTGGTACAAGACTAAATCGTTGTTCCATGTGGGGTTCACAAATTGTCATTCCGGATGGTACGGTATATTGCCATTATAAATATTTCCAAACCAATTTCACCCAGTGTGCTGTTATTAGACAACATAACGAAAAAAACAACCTGGTACATGGAGAAAAATAACTTAATTAATATTGCAAATATGCCATGGTGGTCTATTCTCAATAATTTAACAGGACCTGTATATAGGGAAAGGTGGTGACATAATTGAAAAAGTACATCCAGAGGTTTGGTGGTGGAAACAAATTAGTGTTTACTATCTCAAACAAGGGAAAAGACAATCGGCTAATGATAGAAATTCTTTTTTAGTTTTAATTTTGTATTCATTTGACCTGCTTATAGCAATTGGACCATATCATACTCTATGCATTAGCTAAAACTCAATCTACTTAGAGAATGTGTGGAGAGACAATGACAGCTCCATTTGGGAGTAAAGTTTGTTTTCAGAAAGAGATTTCTATCAACTTTCTTTCAGAGAAAAGAATAACTGGTACCTCAAAAGAAGTGAAATCGCTTCTAAAAAGTGAACTTCCACCTCTTCCTCCTAGAGCCGTCCCCCTCTGAGCTCTTGAAGGGTGAGGGTTTAGTTCTGGTACATTTTAAAGACAACTTTTGAGAGGTCCTCAATTATTTTGAGGGTTTGTTTTGTCAATGCTAAAAAAAAGTCAAAGGAGAGTACTCACTCTAGAATAAGAAAGTTTACTTTGAACTGCCTATGATAGTTCTTTGGGACTCCCTAAAAATGCTGCAATATGTATCAAACCAAACATATTACAAATTTTTTTTGTTAATAATGTAATAGACCGAATTCAATATGATGTAGCCACCAGGGAATTGTTGGTGGACAAGATGATACATTCCTGGACTACAACAATTAAAGTCACCTATCAGTGACTTTATCATGATAGTGGACTTTAATGATTTATCAGAAAGGGTCCAAATATTTGACAATTTTGCAGAAAAGATTAAAATTGAAGGACTAAGTCTATAGGAAACTTCCTATTAAGTTATATTTCCAACTGTGAGAGTTCACAGGAAAGGAAGAGGAAAAACGGCATATTCCACGATAAGGACTATCCATCAATTACGGGTGTAGTACGTGTGAACACGGACAGTATGGACTAAAATCTAAGTTGATCTAGATTAGGTTGCTTATGGCCCTTATAATTAGCCGGGTATTGTTAGGATACTCGTACGTGTTACATACATGCCAAAATCTGATTTTTATTGTTATTTCAATTTTTGATTTAGCAATCACTGATAGTGTCGTTAAGCTTCACATCGATCCATGTGTAGCGATTTTGCACAGGGATCATTGACCGGTGAATGTATTGTAGGACGGAATGCGTCTATCTTGTCCACCAACATTGGCTTGCTATTGAATTACGGTATATATATTGAATAATCTTGGTTTTGCCTACAGGACAATACAAAATCTTGCGAATTGTCTCCCCCTCCCCTCAAACAAGATCTGTGAATGCTCTATCTTAATGTCTTAGATGAAGGAAAAGTGTGGAAAAGAAGGACTCTAAAAAGGTAAACTTATAAATAAATCAAGAACTGGGGGGCGGGGGGCCAACCAAAAACAATATCATACAGGATAAAAAATTAAATCAAGCTGTATTTTATTACATGTACTTGGAAAGTCTAAGCTTAAGCAAAGTCCTTAATACGTACATGTAGTGAGAAAGGAAAATGGTCATAGAAATCTTTTGTCTCATGGACATGTGCTAGAATCAGGGACATTTGCATAGAACATTATTATCTTATATGAGGAAACGGATATGTAAATATAGTTAAAATTGTAAATCAACAGCTTGACTAGGATTGCGGCGAGGAAGTTCAGATATGTAGACAATTGACTGAAACATGTCCACCTGTAATAACCTGGCAGAAGTATTAAGCTGAGGATGTTTTATTATCAACTAAGCAATAATAGCATTTTTAGAAGAGTGCCCCAATTTTAGATTTTTGCACAGTTGCTTTGGTAATTGGCCAGTTAACTATACCTGTGATGGTATAAAGCTTGATTTGCTCCTAGAAATCACTATTTGTTTCACACAAAAAGGGAAAATGATGGAGGTGTAATTAGGAAGTTTTGCAGGAAATAGCTTCAGGTCAAAAATCTCAATCCAGTGGGTAAAGAAACCCAGGTGGTAAGCACAAAGATGTGTGACCGCCTAGTTTTTCCTTAGTTTTTAAATCTATCAATTGGTTTGCCACCAACGAAAATTTCATGCATGCACGGATTAGCCAGCAACATAAATATTCAATTAGGGTGCCCAAAACCTTAATGTTATTTGCTTATTCTGGTTGGGTCAGTCATATAAAAGAAAGGACTTTCCAAAAGAGCTTTGCCCTTGTGCATATTTAAAAAAGCAAAAAAACAATAATGAGCAACCATGTATCATATAATCCTCTGTAATGAAATTCAGGAAACAGAAAATATTGTTGTTGTATACTAATGCAGAGTTCAACCATTGTTGTTATGCTCAGTGAAGTAGTCACCACAAGATTTGCTGTTTTAATAGATTTTAACATAAATGTCAAAGTAGTATGATTTCATATTAGTACTAAACTCTCTCAAGAATTACTGTATGTACTTTATGTATCTTATTAGATTGCTGTATAATAACTTTAGATAACCATAAACAACCCATACTTTAGTGACATAGCAAATAATGGGAGAAAGTTCAGCCAAAATAATTTGCAGATTGAGAGATGAGAAGAATGTTTCTGATGATAACCAAAATACCAGTTGATGGGGTGAGTAAGGGGCGGATCCAGGAGCTTGAAAAAAACGTCCAAAATTCCGGGGGGCTGGGCTGACAGGCTTAAAGGTCCAAAATGGGCTAAATTTTGAAAGATTCGCAGAATTACTGGGAGGCGCGCGCACCCCCCCCCTCTGCGGGCCTCCCATAGATCCGCGCCCTGTGAGTGGTGGGTTCGATGATGTTGGGAGGAGTGCCATTGAAGTTGGTAGGTCTTGCTCATACCAAGAAAATATAAGCACTCTGATTGTGTGTGAAGGATGGGTAGTTTAAATTAATATTTCGCCCAAACTTTAATTTAGAGAATTAAGTACGATGTGGGGAAGTTACTATATGATGAATTAAAAACCAAGGCGATCCCATTATTTTAAGTGGAAAGTAAGAGGGCCGGATGCTGAGTTTTTCACGAAAAGGTTTCGCAGATTTCAAGCGTCGTAAAGAGAGATTACCGGTTCCCCAAATCATACCTTATTCTCTTCTTAAAAGGCATCTAATTTAAGGTCATCGTTAACCCCATTCTGTCTTTGTGGCTAAATACAAAACAAAGGACTACCACAACCCAGTGACAGAAATGAAGCAACGAACCAATGCAACAAGATGCAACGTTGGCAGGTGTGTGGAAGGTAGCAAAACGCGTATGACGCGAGCCGCTCAAACCTCCCACATAATGTAAATACGCAGCGATACTCGCTGGGTTCAATTGTCGAATTGAACCTCGGGCATCAGCCATAAAATTTCTTACATTTTTACAGCTGTTTTAAGGTCAATTCAACCATCAGTAGGCCGGGGAAAACTGGTGGTGATGCTGGTTGCACACCACTAAATTCTAACAGAATTAAGTTGTGAGAAAGTTTTGTTTAATAAATCAACTCTTCACTCTACTATTTTCTTACTAAATTTATTAGATTAAATTCAATAAAACTCCAAATGTTTGTTTTTGCTGCTACTAAATGCTAATTGATTGCCATTCTGTATTCACTCCAGTTGTGACAGAATTACTATTTAGACCTTCTCCTCAAATAGAAAAAATTTCCAGAAATAGCCCAACTTAAAAGGTATAATTAATGTTTTTCTTGGAGGGAATCTACCTCTAAATTCCACGTGATTTTTGAGCATTTGAAGACTGCCTTATGTTGGAAGGATTTTATATTTTCTGTGTCTTTTAAATATGTGCAATCAAAATATGCATCAAAACCAACCCATCAAAGTCCCTAAAGCCCCCTACCAATTGTGAAATTCACACAGTTTATTAAAGTAAAAGCCTGGTATGGTTCAAAATGTTCAATTTGAACATGTAAGCCCTCCAACTACGATCTGAACAGTTTTTTAAAAAAATTCTTATTAAGTGGGCGGGGTTTTTTTGTAAGCAAACACGCATATTCATTCGTTATTGCTATATTATATGAGACGATCTATAGATAGGTGCGTTGTAGCGTAGTGTTTAACGCGCGCGTGTTGTTCTGTATAGGCAGGTACGAGTGCACGCAACTGTACGGGTTGTGTTCTTTTGGACGGGGGGAATATTTTTGCCCTTTTGACTAATATTATTGAAATAAAAATATTTCGGTGATTTAAACAACCAAAAAACTGAATAAGAATGAGAATAAAAAGATAGGATTGTTGTTTTGCCTACTAAATCGTGCAGATTGGATGGGCAGTCCAATATTTTATGTAGTGGATAACGGCTGGGCCGGCATCCACTACTCAAAATATTGGACTGCCCATCCAATTAGGGAAACGATATTAGTAGGCCCAAAACAACAAAATCCGATCTTTTATTCTCTAATTAATGAACATGCTGCAGGACAATATAGCAAAACCACTCCACAAGTAAAGGAAGACCAAGACAAGGTAATAGGAAGGAGGGGAAGGATGGCTGGTCATTCGGAGGATGGAGATAAAGCTTAAGAGATTTGTTCCCGTAATTGAAAATTGATAAGAGTAGAAATGGCAAGGCCATTACCATACAAGGAAAGGATGAGAGAGTGTGGCATTGGACTATTGATGAAACAATGTGACCAGGTTACTTTTAAAATTAGGCTTCTATAGTGTAATTGGGCGATACGGGCATGGACATGCCACAACATCGGTCCCATTTTGGCCCCCCTTATTACCTTTATCAGGTCAGGGTTGGGTATATGGGATGTATTTGACGTCAGTTGAATAAGTTGTTAAAGAAGAGACTGTAGTAGACTATAATTGCAGATTGTGTGGCATTTGAAAGTATTGTGATTGATATGAATGAGAAACATGTGACCAGAGTGATTGAGTAGGTACACGGGGCATTTCACGATCCACCGCATCGTCCCCCCGACTTGCCTAAAAAAAACTGAGATTTGAATTCATTGAAACCGTTTTACATAGTAATCCATGTGTACAAATCTTACGTGCAAAAAATTTTTCGGTCGTATCTGTAAAAAATTCGCAATTTTGTATTTTCTGGTCGTAAATGACAAATTACAGCAAGTGGCATATGGGGACCGTTGGGAAACAAGCACTTGCCTGGTTGCTCATAACACCAAACCGTAAGTCGGGATCACTAAAGTTGTGAATAAGCTTTTCAAGGATATTTAGTGAAAAATAAATATAACAACAGAAGGTGCTGGAAGCACACAAAAGCACCTTTAAATTTCAAAATTGGCTTTATAGTGTAAATGGCCCTAACAGGCATGGGACATGACACAAACATTGGGAGACCAATGTGTGGGCATGGACATGCCCCAAAAACATTGGTCCATTTTGGCCATTATTAAATTTCTCAGTCAGTTTGGTTATGTATGTTGATATGCTGTTTTTCTCACGGTGAATCAAGTCAAGACGGGAAGGGCATTTACTGTGTCGTTATGTGTTTTGTTTTCTGTATGTGTTGTATGTTATGTGGACGTTTTTGATTAAAGATTTGAATTAATTAAAACTATTTATCTGGAGTTCTGTATGGGTTATAGTGCAATTTGGTAGGGACAAGAGGTTCTGAACTGATTAGTAGATATTAAGGGTATAATATGTAAATTAAAGTGAATACAAATTTATGCATAATAGAAATGGATTTTTTGTGGTTTATTGTGATGCTATGAAGAGAGGAACACCACCATATGCGGAGCTTATAGTTAGGGCTTTCATGCGTATATGTTACTGTGACATTGCACATATGATGAGCATTTGCAATTTTTCAAATAATAGAAATTCTTGGTATTGTCCCCACAGAACGAAGTTCGGGAGGGCTGGGGGGGACTATAAAAATGGGTTCCGTCCGTATGGCAAAGCCAAAATTTGGATATAATGTAGGAGGGGAGGAAACCCCCCTATAACCATGTAATTCGTTCCCCCCATGGTCCTCCCCTGGGTCTGTCGGGGGTAGGGGAAAAGGAAAAGGTTCACAGGAAAAAGGTGGAGAATAGTGAAAGAGAAATGTCACCCTTACAATTTATCTGGAGTTGCATAAGGGCTTACGATTGATATAAATTGGGTTGGAATGGAAAGAAAGCAGCTTGATGAGTCTTGACCTGCCTTGATTTGGCATAAAAAATATGCTAATAGTATCTAAATTAGCATTTTTATGAAGAGTGCCCCCAATTTTCAGATTTTTGCACAGTTGCTTTGGTAATTGGCCAGTAAACTATACCTGTGAATGGTAAAGCTTGATTGCTCCTAGAAATCACTATTTCACACAAAACAAGGAAAATGCTGGAGGTGATAATTAGACTGTTTGCAGGAATTAGCTTCAGGTCAAAAAGTCACATCCAGTTGGGTAAGAAACCCAGGTAATCACAAAAGCCGTGTGACCGCCTAGTTTTTAATTTAAAGAAATAATCTGGTTTGCCACCAACGAAATTTCATAGCATTGCACAGGATGTAGCCAGCAACATAAATATTCAAATTAGGTGCCCAAACCCTTAATGTTATTTGCTTTATTCTGGTTGGGTCATATAAAAGAAGACTTTCAAAGAGCTTTGCCCTTGTGCAATACTTTAAAAGCAAAAATAATGAGCAACCATGTATCATATAATCCTCTGTAATGAAAATTCAGGAGACAGAAAATATTGTTGTTGTATACTAATGCAGAGTTCAACCATTGTTGTTATGATCAGTGAACGTTAGTCCACAAGATTTGCTGTTTTAATAGCTTTTAATCATAATGTCAAGTAGTACTGATTTTCACTATTTAGTACTAAAATCTCTCAAGAATACTGATGTAATTTATGTATCTTATTAGATTGCTGTATAAATAATTTCTGATAACCATAAACAACCCATACTTTAGCTTGACATAGCATCATAATGGGAGGAAAGTCAGCCAAAATATTTTGCAGATGAGATGAGAATGTTTCTGATGATACCAAAATACCATGTTTGATGGGGTGAGTCAGGGGCGGATCCAGGAGTTGAAAAACGTCAAAATTACCGGGGGGCTGAAAGGCTTAAACTGTCCAAAATGGGCTAATTTTGCAAGATTTTGCAGAATTACCTGGGAGGCGCGCCCCCCTCTGCGGCCTCCCTAGATCCGCGCCTGTGAGTGGTGGGGTCGATGCTGAGGAGTGCCCATTGAAGTTGGTAGGTCTTGCTCATACCAAGAAATATAAGCACTCTGTGATGTGTGTGACGGATGGGTAGTTGACATTATATATTTCTCCCAACTTTAATTTAGAGAATAAAGGTACGATTTTGTGAACTGTTACTCTCTTTATGATGATTAAAAAGCCACGGTCTATCCCATTATTTTAGTGGAAAACGAGGCCGGAGGCTGAGTTTTTCCACGCAAAGTTTCGCAGATTTCATTTTGTCGTAAAGAGTTTACCGGTTCCCCCAAATCATACCTTATTCTCATTCTTAAACAGCTAAATTTAATTTAAAGGTCTCTTTAACCCGGGGGGGGGGGGGGGTAACCTTCACCCAACATTTGGTAGGCGGGTGTCGTCCGCCAGGTAAAAAAATCGACCCATGTTTATAAGTGACCACATTGTACAAAAATATGACCCCTTCTAATAGTTGGTCCCGAAATTTCGACCCTTTTCAATAGTAGTTTTAGCAAAATCGGCCCATTTTCATAGTACTTTCCAAAAATCAGAAATCAATAACCATTTTCATTGTGATTTGTAGCGAAAATCTGAAATTGACCCTTTTCAATATAAATTGCGACCAAAAATTGGAAAAAATAGGGCGCATTTATATAGTAGTCAATGACCTCAAAAAGTGACCCATCTTTTATAGTAGCCTGGTGGGAAAAACGACCCATTGTTATAGTACGGCGTGAAAATGCGACCCATATCGGCGGCACATATGTACCTACCTTTTCCATTGAGTACCCCCCAGGGATCTTTAACCCATTTCCTGTCTTTTTGTGCTTAAATACAACAAGGGACTATACCACACTCCATGAACAGAAATGAATTCAACGAACATACCACAAGACGCAACATTGGCCAGGCGTGTGGAATGTACAAAACGCGTTATAACGCGAGCGCTTCAACTTCCAAATAATGTCAATACGCAGCTCATACTCTCTGGTTTAATTGTCTAATTGAACCCTGGCATCAGCCAATAAAATTTCTTACATTTTTTACAATCTGTTTAAGATTCAACATCAGTAGGCAGGGAAAACTGGTGTTGGATGCTGGGTGCAAACCACTAATATTATTTGCTTACTAAATTAATTAGATTAAATTCAATAAAACATCCAAATGTTTGATTTTTGCTGGTACTAAAAATGCATAATTGATTGCCATTCTGTATCACTCCAGTGTGAAAGAATTAACAACATATTTAGACCTTTCCTTCCTCAAAATAAAATAATTTCGCAGAAATAGCCAACTTTAAAAGTTCATATAATGTTTTCTTGAGGATCTACCAAATTCCACGTGATTTTGAGCATTTGAATTCCTGCCTTATGTTGGAATTGCAGTTTTGATATTTTCGTGTCTTAAAATCATCAAAATCAATTCATTCAAACCAACCCATCAAAGTCCCTAAAGCCCTATCAATTGTGAATTCACACAGTAACGCCTGGTATTGTTTCAACTGGTTCAAATTTTGAAAGTTAAGCCCTCCAAATACGATGCTGAACAGTTTTAAAAAAAAATTCTTATTCAGTGGCGGGGGTTAGTAAGCAAACCCGCAATATCATTGGTATTGCCCATCCTATATGAGACAATATTAGATAGTTGCGTCGTCTCGCAAGGTTTACACCACGCCGCGTGTAGAGGTTACGCAGTGCAACGCAACTAGTACGGGTGGTTGTCATTTTGACAGCGGGGAATATTTTTGGCCGTTTTGACTAATATTATTGAAATAAAAATATTTTCGGTGATTAAACAACCGAAAACTAAATAAGATAGAATAGCAAGATGGATGTTGTTGGTTGCCTATCTAATATCGTTCATATAATTGATGGGCAGGTCCATATTTTTATCGTAGTGGGATACCGGTGCGCCGTCACTTCCACTACTCAAAAAATTGGACTGACCATCCAATAGGACACGATATTCGATAGCAAAACAACAAATCTATATTTTCTTCTCTAATTAACTGAACATGCTTGCAGACACATATAAGGCAACACGCCACAAGGTAAGGAATACAAGACATAGTAGATAGGAAGGAGGAGGATCGGCTGGTCATCTCGGAGGAAGCTTAGAGATTGTGCCCGTAATTGAACATTGATAAGAGTAGAAATGGCAAGGCCTACCATACAAGGAAGAGATGCAGAGAGTGTTGCATTGTAATAGTGATGAAACAATGTGACCAGGTTCAATTTTAATTAGGCTTTATAGTGTAATTTGGCGATCAGGCATGGACAGCCACAAACACGGTCCCTTTTGGCCATTATTACCTTTTATCAGGTCAGTTTGGTCTATGGGTATGTCTTTCCTAGATGAATAAGTTAAAGAGAGACTGTAGTAGAATATAATGGCAGATTGTTGTGGCATTGGACGTATGATGATGAAACACTGTGACCAGAGTGATAGTAGGTAAAAGGGGCAATTCCGATCCACAGCCTCGTCCCCTAGCCTTGCCTAAAAAAACTGAGATTTTGATATCATCTGAAACCGGTTACATTAGTAATCCCATGTGTACCTAATCTTACGTGCAATATCGGTCGTATCTGTAAGAAAAATTCGCAATTTTGTATTTTCTGTCCGTAAAGGGCAAATTACCGCACAGTGCCTATGGGACCGTGGGAACAAGCAACTGCCTGAGTGGTCATAACACCAAAACGTAAAGTCGGGATCACATAAAAAGTTGGTGGATAAGCTTTTCTCAAGGATATTTAGTGAAATAAATAAAACCAGAAGGTCGATGGAATCACAAAATGCACCTTTAAATTTCAAATTTGGCTTTATAGTGTAATGGCCATACAGCATGGACATGCCCCAAAATTTGGACCATGTGTGTGGCTGGACATGCCACCACAAATGGTCCCATTTTGGCCCATTATTACCTTTTCTCAGGTCAGTTTTGGTGTATGCGATATGGCTGTTTTCTCAGTTGAATAGTTCAAGAAGAGAATGGGCATTACTGTGTATGTATGGGTTTGTATGTCTGTATGTTTGTATGTGACGTTTTTAGATAAAGTTTGAATTAAAAATATTATCTGGAGTTCTGTATGGGCTATAGTGGCAATCTTGGTAGGACACGAGGTTCTTGACCTGATTATAGATATTAAGGGTATAATATGTAAATTAAGTGAATTACATATTTTGCATAAATAGAAAAATGGATTTTGTGGTTTATTGTTAGATTGCTATGAAGGAGGAAACACCACCATATCGAGCTTATAGTAGGGCTTTCATGCGTAATGTTACTGTGACATGCACATATGAGAGCTAATTGCATTATTTTCCAAAATATAGAAATATATGGATTAATTGTCCCCGACGAACGAAGTTCGGGAGGGGAGTATAAAATGGGTTCCGTCCGTATGTCCAAGCCAAATTTGGTATAGTGTAGGAGGGGAAACCCCCATACTAACCATGTAATTCGTTCCCAAATGGTCCTCCCCTGGGTTGTTAGGGGGTAGGGGGAAAAGGTCAGGGGAAAAGTGAACTATGCCCACAACGAAAATGTCAACATTACAATTTATCTGGAGTGGCATAAGGTACGATGATGTTAATTGGTGGAAAGAAGCAGCTTGATGAGTTCTTGACCTGCTATATTTTGGTGGCATAAAATATGCTAATTAAGTATCTAATTTGCATAATTTATTAACATTTTTCCACAGGTCTCTTTCTATACAAGTTACCTGGAGTTCTGTAAGGCAATATAATGTGTCAAAGTGGTGCAAGGATATACAAAATTCCTTCCCTATTGCAAGAACCACTCTGCCAGGGGTGGTGTGGGGTGGGGTGGAATGTCTGGGAGGGTGACAGTGGGTGTCAGGGAGGGGGATGGTGGGGTTCATATTGTAACATACATTATAGTTGCATTTAACACATGTTTGTAACGCTATATTCGGGCGGGTACATAATTTTAAGTTTTAGCATCACGTAAATCCGAGTTTTGACTTGTTGTACTACTAGTAGTATCTGACCATCTTCACCATAGGAACGTTTTAAATGGCTAACATTTGTTTGCTATAGTCCGTGCGGCTACCATACCCCGTACCCTCTGTGCAGTGACTTCAGCACAAGATTTGTTTTTCGCAAGAGTACGGTAAAAGTGGAAATTTTTTCGCTCTACATAATTTTCGCCTTTTTGTGCGCTTCTTCTGAGCGAGCGCGAAATGGAAAACCCTGCAACATGTTTTATTTTGTGTGTAGTCCTTGTAGGATAGCTGAAAAGAACGAATTAAAAACAAGCAAAAAATGTTTAAAAATCGCTGAAATACGCGAAAATTACACACGCAAAATTACCAGCTTTACAGTAAATCACTCCGCGCCGACTTGAATCGACGGCGATTTTACGCTCGCACCAAGACGGCAATTCTTGACGTGGGCGTAAATGTTTATTACATCACTGCACTGAGGCGAGACAGACTATAGTACATTGTATTTCGTATTTTGATAGTTAATTGCAATAATTTCTATGCAAAACCACTTATTTTCAAGTTGAATCGTAAAAGTAGAATAATGAGACCAGTGGTTCAAGAACCATCTGCATGGTTTTCAAAATATTTTCATTGGCTCAGAAAAAAAATTGCCAATTCTACCTCATTGCAGCGCAAAATTGTCTGTAATCTACTATGACTATGAACAATTTTTGTTAACTTTTTGTAAATTTGTTGTAAATTTATTTTAAAAAATATTGACTTCATGTATGCCATAACTCTGGGTCCAGTTTTATTGGAAAAATAGTATATTCGTTGTGTGGGTCCCCTTCCAGACTCTCAGAGCATATCCCTACTGAAACAAACATGATACCCCCTTGAATTAGTAAATGCTTACCGTCAGAGGGGACACCCACCTATGATTTACAATATGCTCTCTACCAAGGACAAACGGTTTCATGTGGGTGTGTACTGTAACTATATGAACATGAGCTGACCTTGCGTGATCGGGTATCATATATCATTCCCAAAAAAAAACAAGGGGGTATTTTCTAAATACATTGGTGAATGGAAGGTACTGAGACTGTGCCAGAGATGGAGATTTACTAAGCTCATTAGTGATTTACCTTTTGAGGGGAAACCAAACCATCATGTTCCATGAACAAAGGCATACTTCTTCATGCCTGAAAAAAAAGGTTAGGGAAAACTTTGGAGTGACATTCCCAGGACATTTTGGTATTTGGAGGGTTTTTTCCCCTTTAAATAAAGGGAATACATAAGAATAAAGGGAAATTTGAAGACCTTGCAGGGAAATTTTGATATCGTGGAGGGAAATTTGGATTGGATTCCCATGAAATTTAGGCATTTTTCCACACCTACACTCTCTTTACATATTCTAAATGCATATAGATAAAATAGAGAGGGTGTTAACCCCTCCACGTGCCCAATCCCTACGAGTGACAATACCTCATCCACCAAGGAACAGTTTCGGGGGTTGTACTTGTGCATACAGGACCATGAATGAGCTTGTGTGATCTGGGTATCATATGTCATACCCAAAAAACCAGGGGGGTATTTCTAAATAGATGGGGAATGAAGGATATGCGAACTGTGCCACAGGAATGAGATATCTTTTAAAGTTTTTAAAGAACCATCTCAGATAGCTAGAAGCTTCAGAATGTTTTTAGAACTTTTTCGGTCTCAAAAAAATCCTATAATTATGCAATTATGCCGGATCTTGGACCAAAAGGGGCCCAACAATTCTGTGAAGGTTGTATAAATCTGAAATGGTTCTTCAAGAAACAAAACTTTTTTGGGGATACATACATTTGAGAACTGTCCTCTATAAATATTATTAAATTCTAGAAATCAATTGCCACAAGCGAGAGAGAGAGAGATAGAGAGAGAGAGAGATCCAGTATTGATAGGGACAAATCAAGAACATTTTCATAAAAAGGGTTAGAGCCCAGGTTCTGCCACATATTTTGTGAATTTTCTCCTCTATTATTATAAATATGACAAATAAATACAGAATTCAATTGCCACAAAGAAAGTTCCAGTATTGAAGAACAAATCAAGAAATTTTGTGAATTGCCAATCAAAATTCGTGTAATATTTTATTCAAAGCAGTGCATTTTTGCTATGCCTTACTGATTATACGACATCGTTGCTCGTCAAATTTGCGTAAGAGATCCAGTACCTGGGAAGAAACATAATCATGTGCGTACCTGATCCAAACATACCAAAAGCCCCCACAAAGCAAAATATTTTCACAAGCACTTCATTTTTCACACATTTGGCAAAGAGTTCAATTGCACAAAATTACAACATTTTAATAGCTTTACAATAAATTATGGTTGGAAATTAATTAATTCTTGGAACATGTAATTGTCGTAAGGTGTCTGCTTGAAAAATTCTTTCTGGGGAATGAAATTATCATGGCTCATAGTAGCACGTAAGCTGCCAAATCCAATTTACTAGGGGTCGAGAAAGAGTGCGAAAAATTGAATTGAGCCGACACCTCCATGTAAAGGATCGGGAGAAGTGTTTTTCACAGATTTGTTTTTTATCATTTTCAATAAACACATTAACTGTATCGGAACACACAAAACAACTTCCAGACTCTCATAGTATTGTGTATTGGGAAGTGGGGAAAATTGCTTTTTTCTCAAAACTGTTGTATGGTCAATTGACGGTTTTGAATGTTTACCGAATTGGCCCTGAGGCGTAACAATGTGTTTTTCAGTGAGAATCAGTGATTGGTACAAAATCACAATCTTCACTTTAAAAACTCTGCATTGAACTGTCCCCCTGATTTTTACCAAGAAGGATCCATTTTAAAAAATTGTTTAAATAGGATGTTTCAGGGGTTGTTTGGTAGTGTTTAGAACCAGAGATCATTACAGTGGCGTAACCGACCGGGTCAGGGGGGGGTAAGTTGCCCCCTGCGGCTCGAAAAAGTGCGGGACGATATGGGGCAAAATACGCCATTTTTTATCCTCTTTTCGGCAATTCGGCAATTTTTGTTTTTTTCGCGCTACGTGTGCATTTTGTTGTCAAATTCTGACCTAATTGGAGCAAATCACCGGGACGATTTACGAATTGTGCCCCCTCTGGCGGGACAACTTGGAAATTTGTTGCCCCTCTGGGGTCAACTTCCCTCGGTACCCACTGTACATCATCATGAAGATCGTAAGCCTGTTCCAATCGATTGTAGGGCTTTTTTGCCTCCTTCCCATGATTGTTTGAGAGTTTTGCATTAATCTCTCACCCTTTCCCATCAATTTCACAGAATTCATTATTAAAGTGTTCAAAATTTCAAACAATTTAGATTAGTTCATGATCATCTTAAGGGGCTTGTTCCTGACCCGTCCTTTGGGACGCCCCTGATTTACCCGGAAGTAGTAATCAAGTTTGATATCAGATGAAAGGCCTGTATTTTCTATTACCTCCTGAATTTCAGCTTTCAACTCCATTCGTTCCTCAAGATAGTGGACAAAAAACTACCGTTTTAAGGTGTTATACCCTCAATATTAGCACAGTAGTGAATAGGCGTTGGCACTATGCATCTACAATCTGTTCAAAATTGTTGGAACACTTTGTGCCGCTTGGTTCCCGGCCCGCCCGCCCGCTCATTTCAATGTTGCACGACACAATTCACGACACAACTTGATCACGCTCGCCCATATTTATTTATCAACACTGCTTTGGGAGGGGATGTGGATGGGAAAGAAAGTTATATTCCAATGCCATTTCAAGCCTATTATATCTTTCATATCGGCCAATATTAACAGTGTTCCGAGGACTATGAACAAGATTGTAGCATCAAACTGCACGTTTGTTTGGTGCCTGTGTATACAAGTGTGTCAGGCTCTCATACCAGTAAAACACACATCAAACAAAATCGGAACAAGACCACCTTAAAAAAAATTCCCCAATTTTGTATTTTGGCACTTTGCCCAATCCAAGTCTTAATTGCTGAACAATCTAATTTTTTTAGATGGTTTTTTGCTGAAAAAATTCCTTTTTGGAATCAAATCTTGATTGTAAGACATTTGAATTGTTGGCTGTACCTCTCCCTTGTCCCTTCCCCATTGAATGCCCTCATCCCAGAATTTTTAAATCTACCTTAAAAAGGTTATGAAAAGGTGTATCAACAAATATTGTGGACCTCCATAGCTGAAAATTCAAAGGCACATGATTATGTGAGCTATTGAAAAAAAGAAACTGCCTCTGAATATGTGGAATGTGATCTGGAAACACGTCAGCATGTCGCACAGCACAGTTTGAAAGAATAAAGTAAATACCTTAAAATCTGTTATGGTGTACTTTATGTTTTTGTCAGATTGAATAAGGGCAATAACTTTGGGTATGTGTATATATAAGAATAAAGTAAAAAGTTTATGGAAACTTTATATTTCGAACTTTGCAATGATAGTCAAAACTCAAAATATAAATTTTTGCACATCAGTGTGCGGGTTTTCCCAGATCACATCACATATAACAATTAATTTTTTATTTTGTGGGGGTGTGTGGTTGTGGGCAACAGTGGCCCTAACTCAAGTGCTCATTTGCAAGTATTTGCCCGTTTTTTCTGTTTCTTTTCGGCAGTAATCAGCGAGAACTTGAAATGGCATGGGTTAAACGGAACAGGGCTAGAATATTTCAAGCTCATCAGTGTCACCCTGTTGATTTGTAAATCGATGCTCAGAAGGGTTAAGTCTTTACTATTAAATGTACCTTTTGTGATTCTGATTGTTTCTTTAGGTGCAAGTAGGTAATGTGATCCAACGGACGAGGTACAAAACCCCTGGCCTTAAGGGAGTCACATTGTACAGAAGGACACCTAGAGTATATCAACAGAAAGATTTACATAGGAAATAAGTGCCAGTAGTTAAATCGCGCTTTAGACATTAATCTAAAGCGCTTACAATTTATTCCGCGTCACAAGGATAAATCGCATTTTTCACTATGCAAAATTCGGCAATCCAATTATCACGACGCACAGTACCCCGCAGCCTCCCCTTACACCCTGGGTGAAAGTGCTACAATTGAGATAAAGTTTCTTGCCCATGGAAACAACACTTTTGGCCACGGCGGGGCTTTCGAACTCACAACTAATGATCACGAGTCCTGTGCTTTTCCACTGCACCACCACGTGAAAAGGGTACCACCTGTTGGGGGAAAAACAAGAGAACGGGGAACAAGACAACACAAAAGTGCACTTTAATGAATAAAGAGCACGAAACAAACAGTAAACAAAAACAAACACAAAAGAGTGCACGACAAAAGAAATTGCAGAGCACAAGAGGACAGGAAAAAACCAAAGTTTCGAACAGATAAACTTCGTTATAAGGATTAAACTCACCATATGCTGATGTAGAGCATGTTTAGAATAAGACTGTTGCCAGGTCAACTGGCTCATGCAAACTTGGTTCGAGCCATGATAACATGATCACAACACCAAATCTATGGCAAATCATAATTGGAAAGAGCTGCATGAGCCAAGGATGAACCCAGTAACCAATGGATACTAACGTGCATACAGCAGCGAATAATATAATACTAAATACTATAAATCAGAGGTAAACCAACAGTTGCTTCAAATGATCATTGATATTACATATTGCAACATTTCATATGGTTCCCATTAGGTGATTGATTTGAAGAAAGTCTGATCTAAGAAAACATCCTTCTCAGTCTTTTCTCAGAAAGAGTTCATCTGACCTCCTTTTAAATCTACAGGAAACAAAGTATTTTTAATGGCCTCCAACACCCTAACCCTAAGGCCAAATACAGGGGTGTATGAGCAATGCCCAACAAGCACCAAGTTTTGGATTGTACCTCAACTAGGAGTCTGGATCCCAGAAAAACCTATTCTTAACATATAAAAACCTGGAGTTTTACATCATTTTAGTCCACAAAGCGTTAGCTAAGGGAATTTTTATGAATGATTAAGAAATGGTTGGGTCTGAAACTTTTGGAACCTTTTATCCCTAAGTATTGAATGTGTGTAGTACAGTACGAAAAAAGACTATGTATGGCCTAGGGGATTGATTTAAACCCCTCTGGACCAAATATAAACAATAATTTGTACCTGTGAACTTCAAAGGGGGTACATATGGAACTCTTGCCCTCTTGTCTTCTTAGCAGTCGTCCTTCCCAGCCTGCATCCGCCCATACACTCTCAAACGGTTGGTTACAATTTTACCCTTATGTATTGAAACCCAGGGGAACACAGGCCAAACATTGGGTATTGGTACCCATTTGTTGGGTAAGATAACAGATGAGTGGGTATTTACCCACAGTGGGGCAAAAATTGCCCAATAAATGCTGAAATAATTTACATTAGGGTATAGATACAGAACATGATTTTATAAATATAATGTATGGATAGGCAAACTATATCAAATACTTGTTTAGGTGCATTTCTAAACGGTAATACAAATTACTTGTTTGGGGTAGAAAATCAAAGCAAAAAATACTGGTCTAGGGCAGCAAATCCAAACCAACTGCAAAAATGACTG
>JAMKCH010035122.1:0-15837 GCA_023653785.1 Ophioderma brevispina | reverse complement strand
ACTTATGTGACTTTTTGCGCATACTTAACCGAGGCATACATGAACGTAATTATTTAACACAGAGTGAATATGGGCTTCATATCCCTCTTACATTTACGATTTTTAAAGGGGAAAATGTGACCAATCAACACACTATAGAACATACTACACCTTATTCGGGAAAACAACCAACGCTATACTTACCCACCACAAGATTGACCACTGCAGACTCACCAGCAGAACTGGAAGAAGCAATTCCGGATATTTTGCATGCCGACGGACGTAAAGTATTTTACAGGATTCGGCACACGTACCAACGTGATCAATAACATTTTGTTTTAAATATTATAAAGCCCTTCCCAAAATGTAAAGCTCCCACGTTCAGCAACATTGTCACCCAATGACTTCATTTTATTTTCTTAAATTTTACTTCAGTCACCCAAAGACTTAAATTTTTCAAAATGTTTTCAAAACTTTTCATCCACGCCATTGCACTATTTTAATTCATATACAAACTTAGAACATTCGTTACTTCATGACATCTTACCTGTCATTCCACCGCATTGAATCGTAAATATCACATTTTATAAGAAGTGTGCAATTGCAATCTATCTATACTACTAAAAAAATGAGATCAAAGGTCACACGCATCTAGGTAAAGGTCACACACGGGAAATGCACTAGTACTACTAAAATTGAGATCTGTCTGTCCGACTATGCGTTTTGCCGCACTTTGACCTATGGAGCTGATGATGTTTGGCATACAAGTAGAAAACAACACCCTGAGGTTTATTATCAGGGTTTCAGGGTGACCAAAAAAATCAAAAGCCATCTGCAGGAGGTCAATTTGCATAAAAATGCTTTATAAATGTCAAAAAGGACCGCTAACATGATCAAAGAACAAGTCTGAGGTCAAAGGTCACACACACACAGGACAAAGGTTGCTTTCAACTTGGCAAGAAACCCAAGTAAACAAGAAAGCTGGGTGACCACATAGTTACATCTATACTTGACTGCAGATCATTTTTGCAACCATAAAATTACTGCCTCACTAAATAATTGTAATAAGTAATGCACTTTTCAACTGTGTCTAAATATAATAGTAGATGAGTTCGTATTTTCAGTCATGATCAATGAACACTACTACGCATGCAGCCAAAAATTTAAGAACCTCATTAAAGGTGGCTGATCCAATCAAAATCCGACCATTCATGTTTCCTCTAAACCTTCCTTACATAAAAGCAATTAAATCAGTCCAACCGTTTGGATAGTGACAGATTTTGAAATGTTTTTATTCATAACATCAAAATGAAAACATTCTTAAAGAGCCATGAGAAGATTTCCAGAAAGAAGCGCCCCAATTTTTCTCGAACCCCGTTTTTTTTTAATATTTGAAATGCTTACCAGTGTATTAGATAGCACCTGAAGTGAATAAGCCGAATACGCCGTCTTTATGTAATAAGATGATGATTTAGTAGTTTCTGTCGTGCACGACAGAAAGTCAAAGCATGGTTTTCTATAGGGAACAATGACGATAGCAGGCAAGTTCAAAACAAGGTTTGCGGTTTTCTTTTGCACCTTTTTGTCCAATAAACTTCGAAATGTTCTCGGTAGGTGGTCTACAACTGATCCAGTGAAATTTTAGAGAAATTCGTATCCTAAAAAATCTCCTCCGGTCACTTTAAATGGGCATTTCGTGATCCACAGCATAGTACCCTTGATTTACCTAAAAGAAATAAGGATTTTTTTATATCATCTGAACCGTTTGCTCAAGTATTACAAAATAAAACAATCATCTTACTAATACCTTCACATACCAATTACATGGATATTTCCTCTTGACTCGCCCTTTCCTTTTTAAAGGAATTTTTATTTATTATTGATATCGCCACAGATAATATCGCCCACGACTTGCTGCATGTTAATTCAATGTACTCATAACGATTTAAAGACGCTGTTAACCAGCAAATCACTGTAAAAAATGACAAATAAAAATATTCCTTGACAACATATACTAATTTCATAATTTTTCGTCAATATTTCGTTTTTACGTGATAAGCCAATGGCGATGTCTAAATTTGGGATTTCTTGGCCGCACTCTCCTGTTGCCTGTTACGCCCTCTATATTCATGTTTTTATTTTAGTGTTACCCCGTCGTGTTTTTAGCGCATACCGCTCACGACGGTAAGCATGTATGGAAGTGTGATCGCTTTGTATTACTACTCTTTTGAACATTAATGTTTTGTAAATGTACGTCATGTTCGCTGGGGCTATCTGATTTAGTACAAATAAATATGACCGTAAAATGCACAATATCAGAAACTATTAATACATGTAGATTAGAGGATAGAAACGGCACGAATATTTTCTGCCACAATGATTGAAAAGGAGGTCAAAACCAAAGCGAAAGAGCGGGTGACCGTTAGGCTACCCTCGCCCAAAAAGCAAAGACATCCCAGTTTGCTCCCACACTCTAAAACATTGGATAAACCATGAAACCATCAGCGTGGGGATCTGGGTGTATATATCCCATTGTGGCCTTGGCCTAGCTTGATCCAATGTAAGAGGATTACCTTTTGCACAGGAGCGAAAAGGAGCAAATTTACGGCATGAAGAAAATAGGGACATAATGGAATATGATATGAAAGTGCAGCTTGTCTAAAGTTCCAGTTCCATGCATATTGATAGTAAGTAATTGCTATTTATGTTGAAGCCGTACTCCAACAAATTTAATTATCAAATTAGAAAAATAGTATTGTTTTTTAGTTTCAAAATGTTTTGTGATGGTAGGCGGATATCGGCTAGGTTTTCTCACATATTATACTGATGGTACAAATATCAACAAAACCATTCTATTTTCACACAATATGTGTAAAAAATCAAGATTGCTTACCATGATATTTTAACCCTAACACGGCCGAGATGCAATGAGAGCCAACGAAAACGTATCGGGGTACCGGTCGGAATCGGAAAAGGTTCTCGTGGCCATCTCGGCCGTAACAACTATTTTTTGTAGCGCAAATGACTCTCATTGCGACCTCATGGCATCTGGGCCGTCTTACCGGAAAATGACTCGATGTTCATCGTTGCATTTGGGACGTCTTTCCGGAAAATGGCGCGATGTTCCTCGTGCATCATGAGCCGTCTTTCGGGGAAAATGCGCGAGGTTCCTCGTTGCCATCTGGGCCGTCTTCCGGGAAAATGACGCTTTGTTCTTCGTTGCATCTGGGCCGTTATTGACTTACGCTACTTATTCCTGTGCCGGGAAAAACGGACGAGTGCAATGGAATGCAAAATTTGGCTCTCGTTGCATCTGGCCGTTAAAAATAAAAAATAGATTGCCCTCGTTGCATTTGTGGCCGTCGGTCGGCAAACGACCCGGTCAGGGTTAGGGTTAATTTTCTACATTAAATAAATAAATAAGATGGCAAATTTGTAATTTTTGTTTTGAAAATAGCCTCGGGAGTGCGCCCCCCTTTATCAGGCCGTTGGCGAGCTGGTGGGGGTGGTGGGCTTTTTTCCCAATTTTTTCTTGCTCCCCAATTTGCCCCCCTGGCCAAAAGAAAATGAGGGATTTTTTGCAAAAATTAAAGATTTTTTAGTTTTTTTGGAAAAACTTAAAATTTTGGGGAACAAATCAGCGACCTGGGGCCAAAATTGGTTAAAATATCCAAATATTTAATTTGGCTGGCCCCCAGAATTTCTACTTTGCCCCCCCCCCCCCCCCCCCATTTCCCCCAGAAAGAAAGACGTTCAGACATAATGAAAATACTGAAACACTTTCAGGAAATTTGAAAACATTTGGATATTACATTTGAAAAAAAAGCAAGTACAAAACAGCAAGATTTACAGGCAATTCCTGCCCCAGAAAATCAACTTGTGTTGTCATCCTTCCAAGTTTTACAGATTCTTTTCGGCCATTTTCGATCAATACTTCACCACATTAAGGTTGACAGTTGAAGTAGGTCCATTCTCAGATAAAGTTTCAAAAAGTCGTTTTTAGTGTCGCTCACACTCATGCACAGTCTTTAAAGCTTGTTTTTGGCCTTTAAGCTGCTGTTTATGAATCATAAATATATTATGAGTTATGTTTTCAAAATGATCCCGACTAGATGTTGTAACCGGTTGAGAATATCAAGCAAATAGGGCAAAGATTGCATAATTCTTGCTTTTCGTCAAGTCGCCAGCCCCCCAATCGTTCTGAAAATGTGTCCCCTGCCGTTACACAAGAGCGAATTCAAGATTGCCTTGGCTTTTATCAGATTATTTGCACTAATTGTTAAGTTTAAAACATGCTAATATTGTATTTTTAAAAGTTTCGCAAGAGTTATCTGAGAGCATGTTGTCGCCAATATTGCAGAAAGATACGTTACGATATTCAAAGGGATACAAAATTGCTAAAAAATAACTTGAATTGTAATAGTTAAAGTTGCCCCACCCATTTACAACATAAAGGTTTTTTTTAAAAAAAAAAAGATGTCAATTGTTATATTATACCATGTTTGCATTAAAATTGTTCCAACGGAACAATCCAGCCATAGTAATGAAAGAAATCCCTCCTTTACGTTTCATACCGCGACAGATACGTTACATCCCTCCTGCTACGCTCTTGCAATATGGCGTGATACATAAAGTCGAATACCACACCATGCTTTAGTATGAAGGTAATACCTGATAACGTATAGAGACTAAGTCGGTGAAGCACGTACTTTCATCAAGAACAGCACGACTAAGAAAAAGCCCGACAGATACGTTACGACAGATACGTTACTTAAGTGTTAACGTTAGGCAATATACTAAAAATCGGATATATTTTTAAGATCACACATGCATTGTTCCGTGTTCTTACGATTTTCAATGATTTTCAGGAATTCCTTAATACTTAACTGCATAAGGGGTCTGCACTTCCGTTAGTGCATAAGGGGGGGGGGCTCCTAGGGACCCATTCATTATATAACCACTTTCCCAAATGAATTTTTAGATGAAATCCACCACATATTAGGAGGATTCAAAGACATCAACAATTAAGAAATAAAAACTGAAAAAAAAATTGTTCAGTAAGAAAATTAGGGGCAAAACATTGATTTAATTTTGCATCAAAATGTGCGAAAAAGACACTAATTCGTTTCTGCATTTTCTACGGCACTGATTCACCTAGACTTTTGCTGATTGCTTTAATTGGTGAATGATGAACTCGCACACATCTTAAGAATTTGTAATATCTCATATTATTGTAAATTTGTTTAAAAAAAGTGTTTTTTTTATGCAAATTTGTGAACAACTTGAAGTAGCACTGAGTGCAGTAATTTTAACTTCCTGGCCTCAATACAATATTTATTAAGTTCAAAGGTTGTCCTAAATGAGGGAAATTTATACTTAAATGCTTGTCCATATACTAATCACTGTGTGAAATAACTAAGCTCAAATCGAAGTCCTTCATATAGAAAAATCACAATTTTGTTATAAAATTCTGGATCCGGAACTTTCGTTATACACAGTATCCTATGGCACTATTGTACTATGCATAATGTTTACTGCATGAAAACGAAAAATTTGAATCATCTCTAACTTTGGGACTAGAGAGGGATGGTCCAATTAAGTATATAAAGTTTTCATCTTGATAGAATGGCCTTCACCCAAAAACCCCATCTGTAAAGTTTCGCGCCGATATTTCAATCCGTTTTGATGTGACAGCCAGAAACGTGATTTTGTGAGCCCCATAGAGTACTGTGTAAAACTAACATTGGTCGACCAAAGTGGAGTACACTTTCGCTCATAACTCCCAAACCGAACATCATTTAGCCCTAAGATTTCACAGGGTAAATGAGAAAAATAGTAGCTTTCTTCTGATACCAAAATTTCGACCACTTCCGGTAAAATCTGGGCTTCTGGGGACGAGGCTATTCGTGATAGGGCCATGGACCTTTAAGCATTTTAGGTGGCTATCTTTAGTTAGATGACTATTTTAGTTACTACACACAAAAATTATATTTCAAAATCTCTAAGTCAGTCTTTAAAGAGACATGAGGAGATTTCCAGAAAGAAGCGCCCCCAATTTTTCTCGAAGCTAGGTTTTTTACATATTGGAATGCTTACCAATGTATTAGATCACACCTGAAGTGAATAAGCCGAATACGCCGTCTTTATGTAATAAGATGATGATTTAGTAGTTTCTGTCGTGCACGACAGAAAGTCAAAGCATGGTTTTCTATGGGGAACGAGTCGACGACTACGATAGCAGGCAAGTTCAAAACAAGGTTTGCAGGTTTCTTTTGCAACACATTTTTGTCCAATAAACCTTCCAAACGTTCTCTGTAGGTGGTCTACAACCGATCTAGTGAAATTTGAGAGAAATTCATATCCTAAACAAATCTCCTCCTGTCACTTTAAGTGAAGCTTGCAAAATGTAAGCACCCATTTTTTTTTCAAATTTGTGGAAGTTATTTCATTAAGGGTCCATTTCATTATATCTGAATATTTTTCTATGCCATCGTGTCACTTTAAACAGGCTCCAGACCTTAAGATGCCCCACTTTTGTGAATCCTGCAGGCCCTGCACCTTACAGAAATTTTCCATGTATAGCATGCAAATATATTCTGTTATATTCTATGCATTAAAGAAAAATAAGAACATGTTTTTACCAAGTAGTCAATCATTACTATCAATATTGCAAATTAGAATATTAGAAGTGGAAGTCAGTTTTCAACACTGGGATTACCAGTCCAGAAGAATTGCCGTGTATACTTGCAGGTAGTTGATTTGCTATCAATCCTGGAGTGGATATTCAGCTATGGGGCTTAATAACTCAAGTGGCAATTTCTGCATTCAAACCCACTTGACCTACTTTTGGCAAACTTGAATCCATCTTAAGAACATGATGTTGATAAATATTCTGAACAGATCAACAGGATAAGGTTAAATTTAATATGCTGGGTTTTGCTATCTAATCAACATATGTTACATAATAATCAGATCTTTTAAAAGCATAATGTGGATAACTATAAAAACACTTCAAGAGAAAAAATAGCCGGATTGACATGGGATTGTTGGTATCATAAACATTTTAGAGGAATAATATAGATAAGTTTGTTTTGTTTTTTTTTGAGCCATCTAGATGTTGTGTCATAATGGAAGGGCATCGAATATTTTGAGTGGTGGATGTCCGCGCAGCCAAACAAAGAAATATCTCTGTTTATTCTCATTCTTATTTATAGAAAGCGTCACACAAACACACACCACGGTTGCTATAAATGAGGAACTAGTGGGAACACACAAAACAAAACACAACTCATGTGTGTCTAAGTTCTCTGGGCAAACAAATATCTAACAGCAGTTCGTGTGTGCTTTAGGCATGTAAATGAATTGCACACCTACCGCTTGGAAAAACAAGGGGGCAATCCAAGGAACCAAGGTTATCAATCGGCGCGGGGATCGTCACGCTCATAACGATTTGGCATGTGCGTACCAACGCAGAAATGGCATAAGCGCACGTAATAAGGGCGGTGGCGCCTTTTGGATAGGGGTGGTGTGACTTGTGTTCCATATTTATTCGACACTCTACAGTGATGCCACATAATTGCGTACCGCACTATCCTCCTATCCAGTTACCCAAGATGGATGGGCCGGAGCTTTGACCTACTCCAATCAAATTCTTTGCTAACAAAATAAACGGACCCACTGAATAAGAGGGGGAGTGTCAGATAAATGATGGGGATTCCATGGGCAAAGGTTATAATGTCACCCTTGGTCTATCCGGTGGCTAAATGGCATTTTACTTTGTGTTCTCTCTACCACATCAAAATATAGTAATCATAGAGTTTGGTTCTGTTGCATGTATTTCAAATACAGAGTGAAACTAGTACCTGGGACAGATCTAATTTACAAGACGGCCGTATTTGGGAATTGATGGTGATCCCCTGAAGGACCACTTGAGGTGACTTGAACCTTTGACCCCTGTAACTTCACCCAATATGTGACAATGCATTAAATGTATTTTTATCTGTGTTAACACGAAACTTTACAAGGATCAATATTATGGAGTTTTCAACTCAATCCAACATTTCAGGGAATTGACCTTTTCACCTATAACGTGACCCTGGGTTCCGTATGGGGTCATCTGTACTTGTTCTGTATTTATATGCCACAAGGATTATCCATGACAATTTTCAGCTCGCAACGGAGCCTTGGTTGTAAGATTTTTGACCTTTGACCTTAACTTTACCTTGGGGTCGAGACCATCATAGACTTCTTTTACCATTTAATGTTACTACTGCACAATAACAGGTATTTACCAATCTGTCTTCTATAGGCTGAATATAGCCATTTGGGGCTTATTTTTGTAAGCATTTTTTTGGCTCAAAATTGACCTTTTTGACCCCCTTAATTACCTTGACTTCCCGGTAATAAAAAAACCTGCGTGTACACAACATAACTTTGCATTTTTCACTCACCAAAATTCTTATGCTTATTTTCTGGAGATAACAATTCCTGAAAGTATTTACCCTTAAAACGAAATGACCTTAAATGACCTTTGCGCTCCCAACATAAAAATATCTTGCATACCCCAGTAACATTAATGCAACTCGAAAGTTTAAGTCCTGTACTATGGTTTGGGTTTTGAGATAACATTTTTTTAATAATTTTGAATATTTTTTGTTTTTTTTACCGGAAGTTCCACTTAATGACTTTGACCCCAATGCCGCGCACAACGTTTTTGTGAAGGGGCTTAACTGCTTCATATGCATGAAGTCACGTGACCATGCACCGATGCAATTACCAGCTAGCTATTTGGAAGATTTTTTGAATATTTTTCACATTAAGACGCGGAAGTGCCCATTCCTTAATTAACCCAGATTGACTCTTCGACCCATAACTTTGGAAGGGGTACCAAGCTTCTTCATATGCATGAGTCATGTTACCATGCAGTTTAAACTGTAGAGGAGATACAGTTTAAAGAAACTCACACTTTTGACCCCTGTGACCCCTAATTGACCCAACAGAAGTCAACGTCATATGGACATAAATGGGAAGACCCGGTCATTTGATCCAGCTGGGTCAGAATTACGTCAACGCATTACCGGCATTAGATGCAGTTGAAATGTTGCCAGAAGAACGAAGAAGAAAGAACTCATCAAACAGAAACAAGACGGCCTGTGGCCGTCGTTGTAAAAAAACCACTTGTACCCTACAAGTGGCCCTAAGTTCAGGTTTTCAATTAACCATTTTTTTACTTAAAAGCATTAACCCATTTTTGTTTAAAAAAGTGTTGTTTATTAGCTTTCAAAACCACACAGCGAGGCACGAAATGCCAATGGGTTGTCACGGAACAAAGGGACGACGGTGGTGCGGCGGAACTGGCGCTTTATGTCCGGAGCAGTACGTGATCTGGTTGTCGGTGTGTGCCGAAGCGGACCTCAGGTGCCGACAATCCCTTCGTGTTAGGTTGGGGGTGTTGGTTTTTGGGTGATGTCTAGTGTGCGTGCTCACTTGCGAGATGGGTGCGATGGTCCGGTACTTTGTCGTCTCCTATGTTGAGGGGTGGCGGTCGGGATGAGACCATGGGGTGGATGTCTTTGGGGGTAATATGGGTCTGGGGGGTGAGTGGTTAGAAAGGCCTGGTGTTTCCGTCGGCGCGGGGTGTAATAGGTCGTTAGAGGTCCCTCTGACTTGAGTCTGAAGTGATCGGGGGAGAACGGGATGGTCGTCTTAGGAGTTTTGCTGTACGCTATGTAGATCTCGGTGCTGATTTTTGAGTCGCGCTTGCACACCTCGTTCGTGTGATGCGTCTGCAGTGGTTAACGGAGTGAATGAAACAGGGTACTGTCTCCCGGCTTGTATGTTTCGGGCATGGAGTAAAGTGCTGTATCGCGCATGTGGGGCTGCCTTTCGTACGTTTGCTTGCTGGCTTGCGTGTTAAAAACCCTCATTGAATTCATTCCCAAATGACTGAGATTTATTTCCTTATTGAATGGAGTCTTTTCGTGTTTTTTTTCACTATAACGACAGTACAGACTTAGTTTTGGCCAACATTAACAAGTGTTTGATGGTGTTTTATGTTAAACGACTATGCTCCTGTCGTGTGTTACAAGTAAAAATCACAATTTCTTTAAATAAGGACAACTCCTTCATGGTGACCATATCACAATTCTGGCTGTTGCTGTTTTGAAAAGCTAATAAAATGCTCTTTAAAGATGTTATAATATTTGCATAAAGGCCTGAAATTGGGGCACTTTTAGGGTTCTTCTTTATATTTGTACAATTATAATAATCGCCACACAAAGCCCTGTGGCCATCAGGGGGGGGATTTTGAAAGGTCTGCGTGATCCCGCGTACCCAATTATTTATTCATCATCCACTTTAATTGGCAATAGTAAAGTAAACACAATCAAGGATAAAACATAACAGTGCTCATGACAACCTTGTTAGTGGTCATGCAGAGAGATTTGTCACCCACTAAATAGATTCTGGTCTGAAAAGATGTTTGTGAAAAAGGTAAAAAAATCGTGACGTTAAGTTCAATATTGAAAAATATTAGAAGATGGTTGTGAAATAGACAGAAAGTGCATTGTGATTTACAAATCTGGAGGGTGTCGTAGGCGGATGTGTTTTAGGATACTAGCCACTAAAGTTTCGTGACCACTGCCTCTAGTACCTTTGGAACGCTTGTTCTTGTCTCATCTTGAAGTTCAAGACTAGTTACGACCACCTAGTGTACCTGTGGTGGGGGGTCAGCATGAAAATAGTGAATATTTCGACTAAACAAGTTACGTCAATATAGCTGTGTAATACGTGTACACTTGGCTGGCTGAATCATTAGATGCGAAGTTGGTGGCGAGCTACTCACTAGTCTACAACTAATTGTAAAATTCATCATCTGGCTTGTCCAGTGTATATTATACCCGTATTCCGAGTTTGAAGTAGCTCTCCACCATAATGGATAAAGCATACAGCACTTTCGAGCCTCGGGTGTACACAGATGATGGCTGCTCTTTTCCAAATTGTGGGGCTATGTTGAGTCCATGTTTATCAGCTTGTACTGCTTTTGGCTTGACATACTGACAACAGCTGTCCCGATAAACACCCTCCCCTCTATAGAACCCCCTTCCCCGAGTAAACCCCTCACTTCATTTGCCCAAGGCCAGTGCTATGGACGAGCAAAGAGTAGTTTATTTTATTTTCTGATTGCATTATTTTCCTTGCTTAAATTATTGTATGTTTGTTGTTCTCCTATTCGCGGTAAGGTTGAGCTGCCCACGAAATCCCAGTGAGAAAGCTAATAGGCATGTTTTGGACAACATTAATTTCGTTGTCAGTCAGTGTTAAATAATGAAGTTATTCTCATGAATGATCAAAATGTTGTCATATGGGTTGGAATAGACCATCGAAGTGCCTTGATTATACAATCGAGGGGTTCTGTAAAGAAGGTAAGAGTTATACATTAACAAATAAACTAAACATCGCACTGCATACCCTAATTTGTCAATAAAATGGTCCATTGTATGACAAATAAAACCTAGTCAATTGGGTGCACACTGAGATTTTCTTTCATCATATTGAGGAAATCAACCTGAAAATGTTATGTTTATTTAGCATTTTGCAGCATTTACATTTAATTTTATCACATATTCTGTCAGCGACTTTTTTAAATTTTCACTTTTAGAAAATTGGATGACATTTGTAATGAAGGACAAAATTGTCATTAATGTTGTGCATTCTATGTCGCATTATGACGCTTAAATTTTAGGGTACGCAAATTAAATGCTAATTATGATTATGTAGTTTGTTTATTAAATTAGTCCTGTGACAAGATGATCATGCAGATTATTTGTCATGTTCGTTGTTCATGTAATAATTTTTTTTTTTTTTTTGGATGGTACAACTCGTTTACTCACTTTGATTTACTCGTATTATGTACTGTTAAACACATAAGATGCAGCACGAGAGGTGCTCCCACCAGACAGGCAAAGGTCCAATCCCACGTCAGAAAAAAAATGTTTTAGTAGTAACAAGCATTAAACTTATTTGTAGACTGCCGATGAGATTCTTTGTTGCATAGCTCTTTGAAAGCTTCCAGGTAATTATGACAAAAGCCTGATTGTAAACAAAAATATTCAATCCTCCTTTATTTGATTAAAGACATTGATAATGTCATTGTGACATTTTTTTTTCTTCAGCAAGGCTGGAGAGCAGAGCCAGTAGTGGTGCCAGAAGTGTGCCACAGGTATTGCCTCCCTATTTTTTTTCTTTGCCACGCCCCCGTTCCCCCCGCCCCCTTTCTCGCCAGAGAAGAAGATGTTGGGGCAATGAAAGTCAGCAATTTTGGGGACCATAAAGATCACAAGATTTTTTGCCAAAACCATTTGCATTCTTTTGTTTTCCCAATATTTGTTTTAAAGCCTTCTTTACTGTCCCCGCCTTTGGATTCTCCCATCCTGTGGGCGGTAGATAGACGCGGGCTATGGTGCTCCTGGTTTGTCCCTCTCTTGTATGTTTTAAAAACGCCCAAAAAAAAAAAAGCCCTGATCTTCAATCACGGGATTGGCTAGTACTATCTATATTTATATTTTTTGACAAAAAATAGATTTTTCTGCCAATAATTATTATGTCTATTTATATCAATAAAAATGTCAGTTTGGCGGAATAATGTTATTTGGTATTAACCTTTTTGTGTCATATGTGTTTGCCAGGATGTGTCTGTCTTAACCGTTACAACAGCTTGTTTCTTTCCTTTTTATCTTTCTGGTGGTAATATTCCAATAAGCAATTGAAAGATAGTTTTAAGCATTCTCAAAGTTGTCAAAACTAAAATATGTGCATTCCCCAACTTTAACCATAATAATGTTGATACTTAAATATTGGGCATATATTGTAGCAGGCTTTTGCATTGTTAATTTTGGGGGTATAGATTGATTATTTCAGTCTGATGTAATCGGAATGACCTTATGGCAGCTTATTTGTGCGTGTGTGTCTATACTTTCAACATTGATTAATGTGGTGTTTGTTGTCTGTAACTTTTGTATACCCTTAGTGTTATTGTATAGCTTTTGAGGCAGGAGATCGAAATTCAAATTCATACTTGGGTATGCCTAGACATTGGGATATGGTGTTTATTGTGGGGTAACATCTGAGATCAAAGGTCAATCTGGGTCACTTAGGGTCATTATATTTGCTCTACAACTCATTCTTTGACCCATATCAGACGACCTATTTGGAACCACTGTCCCTATTTTGTCATTGCCACATTTTTATCCAGCAAGGCAGAGGGAAGGTTTGTACCCAGCAATACTAGTCTACAACTGCCCACACTATAGGTGTACTTTGACAAGCATCAGGATATGTGTCATTGAGATGTCTATTTATATCAAACTGAGAAAGATATTGAATAGGTTATTTTGGCATAACCCTTTGAATACTTTTTAAAGGCTTGGGAGAGGATTATATGATTGCATCAAATTGTGTACATCTTGCTATCCCTGGGTAAATATTCCCAATAACAATGAAAGATACTTGTAGCACAAGGAAGGTGTTGGAGATAGAATTTTATATAAATAACAAGATTCCTTCCCATTTAGTGTACTTCCAAGTCAAGAAAGGAGGCCACTGTATATTCATGTTCATAATCTTGTGATATAACATGCAAGTCAATAACCTTCAGAACTATACTTCAAAGTGGATTTCACCCTTGAAATTAACTCAGTAGCAAGCTTAAAATAGAAGGCTTTACATGAGGAGATGATAACTTCCCAAGATTGGTATTTTGCTTTGCTTTTTGCTCTCTATGTGGGTATGAATATTATCTCAACATTCTCAAGTGGCTCTTAGGACGGGTGGATGCCTGGTTTTACAATTAAATGGTGGGTTGGAATAATTTGAAGTTGGATGTGGGGGTATGGTGAACTGATAGCAGATTTGCTGAAGTATTCTTTGCTGCAAGCTAGGTTGGGTGTTTTGGAGATGTGTACCAGAGGAAAGTTTGGACAGCAGCATCTTCAGCGAACACAAAATGCAAGCGCTCGTGTCTCTCAAAAACTCGCAAATATGATCACATAACTCCCACTCTTATGCAACTTCATTGGCTAACCATTCGACAACGGATCCAATTCAAGATTCTGCTACTAACATGGAAAGCAACTAAATGGACTTACACCATCTTACATTAATGATCTTCTGACGCCTATACTTGCCAAACCCGGACTCTCGATCGTCAAGATAAAAATTCTCTGATCAGTACCCAGAACCTATCATCATTTGGTGATAGAGCTTTTTCTTCATGTGCACCAACATTGATGGATCACGCCTATTAAACATTCGTGTTGTGGTTTCGTGAATGAATTAAGAACAGCTTACGACATATTTGTGTCAATCTGGCCTTAATGTTTTAAATTATTGCATTTTCATTATTGCTATTTGGACCTCAATGTAAGTTTGTTCAAGATCCATTACTTTGTATGTTGTGTCTCCTTTAGGTTACATGTTCATGTGAATTATTGTTTCTTTGTTTACTTGGTTATGGAACTCTTTGTACAGCGCCCCGGAATAGGTGACTAGTAGGATGGCGAGCTTTATAAATGCTATTATATATTATTATTATCAATTAGTTGGAGGCAGAAAAAAAATATGTGTCCCGATTCACCTGTTTTATGAACGAACTAAGAGATATCTGGTCTTTATGTTACATTTACTAGGAGTGCAAAGTCTGTTGTTTTTCCTTCATATCCAAATTACAGCACTCAAAAGTCAGTAAATTCCCTCACCTGTTACATGAATTACCACAGCACCACTGAAGCCAAATATAGTAAGGATTGTTTTTAGAGTAATGTAGCTATAAATGCACTTATGTTGACTTGAAACTTATTAAGCACAAATATGATTTTTCTCTGCTACCACCACAAAATGTTTAAATAGATTTACGCTTGGATTGTAATTCCACCCACTCTACATGCCCCCTTTTTTTTTATTAAATGCCCATACATTCAGAAAAGTAACACGGAGGGGTTGATCAATATAGCAAGTTATGTTTATCTACCTCTATGAAACAAGTATTGAGCTATAGTTAAATAGTTAAGGTTTACCAGAGGATGACATCAAATCCTTTCAACTCAACACATGGCAGTAAAAAGGGTTGTGGGTTTTGAACTGCTAGATATAATCAGAAAAAGGTTTATCGTCCCAGAGTGGTCGGCAATAAAAGCTCCAAAAAATGTGTTGCTGGCAGGTTCTCAGTCATTAAAACTGAAGGAAATGAGCTGACAGAAGAGTGTAAAGGAAAAGAGGAGGTATCGTAAAAGGAACAAGTAAAAAAAAAGCAAGGTGTGTGTTGGTTTCCCATCCATGATTACAATGTCATATTGAGTGAATGTATACTCATACCTATTAAAAATAGGTTGATCACTTTTGCTAATCACTCTTTTATCACCCCGGCCTGTGTTGTACTTTGTTGTGCTTCTTCCAGTTTCTCCTGGTATGTGCTGTATAGGAAGGGGTGTAGAGCACCCAGTGTGGTCTTTACAGGGAGGGAGGGCTTGGGGGTCTTTTATATGAAAGGGAGAAATGTTTTTTTGCTTGTTATTCTTTTTATATGAAAGGGAAAAATAAGTTTTCGTTTGCTTGATAATTGTTAAAAGGTGTGGAATTGTTGATGTGTCTAGTGTGTCCATTGTTGAAATGGATTTAATCATGATGCACAGTGGTTCATCAGAAATTAACAGTTCTACACCCGACATGTCCGCTTATTTTTTAATGATCGGCGGTTAAAAACGCAAAATCGTGGGTGCATCATTGGATTGAACTCTAATTGTTGACTTCTGATGATATTTTCATAATGTCCTTTCTAATACGTTTTGAAAAGAAAGTCAAACG
>JAMKCH010035121.1:0-16609 GCA_023653785.1 Ophioderma brevispina | reverse complement strand
TATTTATTAAGGTTATTTTTTGGACATTTCACGACATGATCTCCACTCAACAGTACACCTTTATTACATTATTCATATGTGCATCATTAAAGTACTTGTTCCGATTTTACCCGGAAGTACAGTTGTTGAAGCTGGTTTAATCGGGATTCTTATTAAAGGGATTTTCTGATAACTGACATGCTGAATCGGGAAACTTTTTCTGTGGTGTGCAAAAATTCACCTTTTAAACAGGACACTCTAGCTATACTTGGGACATTTTTGATCACGGATTACTTTGAATTTCATAAAAGAACCACTTAAAGCGGGACATTTTAACTAAAATATTTATGCTTTCATTTATATTGAGAACTCATGTCATGTTATAAATGTGCCAGTACAATTTTAGCCGTTCTCATTGGTACATCCATACCCATACCACAGCTCTCCCACACCTTTTATTTTTTTGTTTTCCTTCCCCTTTGCCTATCCCCACTTTCTCGGCTCTATAGTAATTTCAAAATTATGTGAGCCTCCAGCATATTCGACGGGTATGATACTGATATGGGGTTCAATCCCGGCCATGCACAGACTAGGCCTTTGTTGCATTACAAACATTTGGTGACCATGGTACAAAGTTCCTGTACCGAAGCGGCTTTCTGGAAACTGATGTATTCAGTCATACAAATTCTTTTTAATGATTGAAAAGGACGCATGCTATTGTTGGCCCGGATGTCAATCTGTTTTGCACTAATCTGTTAATGCAGGTTGGTCCCTTTTTTGATGACCAAATAAAAACTTAGTTCTGTTATGTTGTGGCATCGATATAAGAACTACATTATTTCTCCAATGCTGTGATACGACATGGTATTTTGCGGTGTCAAAGGTGTTCAATAACAACATGTAATGAAATAAATGCTGGGTGTTTTTTTCACCTGATACTTGAATTGAACGATCCATCTATCTCATATGTGAATAATGTATTTTCGTTACACACTTTATTTAAAAAAAGCTACCTGACTATATATTGTATGCGTATCATAAACTTTTTTACCCGTGGCCGTTAAAATAATTCCTCTTACCCTCTCACGGTGAATGGACAGACCTAAAACTTGTAATGAGGTCTCACTTAATTTTGAATATCTATTAAAGTGTCTGTGTGTACTTCTCTTAATCGGGATTTCTGGTTAATCGGGACATTTTCTCTACTCCTGAGGGGGCCCAATTAAGCGGAGTCAACTGTACTATCAAATTTTGATATCATATTAAAGGCTGACTCAGAGATTTTGGAATAACTTTTTTGTGTAGTTTTGAAAATAGTCCTCTTGAACTAAATACGTCCACCTAACATGCATAATTGCAAAGTTAGAGATGAATCGATTTTCCGTTTTCATGCATTAAACATTTATTCACAATATAACAGTGCCATCCGGATCTGGCAATTTTATAACAACGTTGCGATTTTCTCATAGGAGACTTCGATTTGAGCTTAGTTTTATTTCACACAGTGATTAGTGTATGGACAAGTATTAAATGTTATACAAAAAACGTGATGTGTTTGAAATTGAGTGTATTCGGGAATTTAAATTTCCATTTGAAATTACTTTTCCACTTTTATACTTATACCGACTTCTAACAATACGATAGGCAATTCCGGACTATGACCTATAGACCGCCCAAGATTACAATAAAATTTTCGCGCTTCCATATACGCGCCCAACCCTATAGTAACATCTAGGATCCCAGTTATTTCCTACAAAGGCCCTCATGTGAGGCCATTGCAATAACGGGGTGGGGGATGGAGGGCGGGAAGGGATTCTCAAGTCGGTAAAGTATAAAAAGTGTAGGAAAAAAAGTAATTTCAATTGGAAATTTACATTCCCTACACTTTTTATACTTTACACTTCGAACCCTACTATAGACATCGAATTCACAGCCTATTGGAGGTTGGGAGTTTTCTATGTCTCACTAAAAGCATTATAGGATCCACACGCAACCCCTCAAAATGTGAATTCAAAAATTTTTCAAAACAACATTGCTAATACTCCCCAAACAAATGTCTACAATCACCAGGAATTAATGATTACAGGCCATTCATATCATAGCGAGTTGTACATATAATAGCAGAGATTTAAGTCTCTAGACAATTTTACAACATAGACCTTTCAGGTTCTTGGCTAACATATGTTTCTTATTAAAACATTAACCTACTATTTAAAATTACCGCTTTTTTCCAAAGAGTAAGACATATCCAAAACTGATCCAACCTTCCAAGCATTCCCAGGAGAGACCTGAAAAATAGTCTATCCCTTGCCAATTCACTGAGATAGTATAATAATTACCAGTCTTTGAGGATATTGTGAGCTCAAAAGACTTGACAATATGAAAATTATAAACGAAGTCAAAGGTAACACAAAAATTTTTGCGACTGTTACCCTCGAAGGTAATAGTTGTTTACGACACCGGGGTTGATTCTATTTGAAGCAATACCCTACAAGCCTACAGGGTACATGAAATGGTCTTAGGCCTGAATGGGCAAGAACAATTGAGGTTGAATTAAAACCACCCCTTCAGGGTTTCTTTCAGCCATTCTTTAGTGACGTTGATTTGAGCCTAGTACGAACTCTAGTAATTATGCCCCTCCTTTAATGAAGTCTGCCCGGACAGGCCCGTAAGTAGTCACTTCGTTGGGCTTATCGTCAACCAGAATACCGTCAAAAGGCTAGATTGCGTCCTGAACGACTACTAAACTCAATACAAATGATTTCTATGACACATTCACAACTGTTAGATGCAAACTGTAATTGCAATTCAGTTCTTCAATGGTAGGACCTCGTGGACATTCTAGGAACGGTTTTTGGGGCTGTTTTTAGGTTCTTTTGCCTGTTTAACCAGAGTCCCTGGTAAATGTTAGGAATTATAGATATTTGTTCCTATAAACCGTCAGTGTACCAGTAAAAAATCTGGTCCAAACAAAGATTACACTTAAAAACTTTGCAGACTAATGAAATGAATGGGTTTTAACAATCCCACTATACAACTGTAGTTCGTATGTACTGATTTGCTGGGTGCCTTGCTGATATCACAATATTTTTAAGCTTTCAGAAAAACACTCTCCATGATGTTTCAGGCTTACTAGGTTAAGACACTGGGTCGGGTTGGTGACATATTGGGCTTCTTAATTTTTGTAAATTTATATAGAAGAGAGGACGGGGACCCCGTTCTTTTGGCCTTCATCTTCGCCCTTACATCCTCCTCTCCCCTTTACGCCGCTTATATTGCAAAAAATAAATCATGCGTGGGTCCTTCTCACAACTTGAAACACAAAGCCTGTGCCTTGTTTGTTAAATTTACCGACCACAACCTTGCACCATTATCAAGAGGCGCATATATAATAATCCTTATGACCTCAGGTCTGTACCCAATTCAGTGGATCGGCCGACAAACTTGGGCTTGGATTCCCGTGTTTGCACAGAGAGATACTATTTGATCATTAATATTTTCCCTAAAAATTCCCAATGAATGTTTTGAGTTTAATTAAAGTACTGACTTCATTCTGATTTGTTAGCAAACCTCCACTCGAGGGTATTGCATAGCGTATCATTCAAATGGGTGTTACGTACCATTCTCGGCTCTAAAAGTACTCTGTGTGCCATTTGTTTATGTACCTCATGGGCAAAAGTCCCACTCTTTTTGGTCATAATTTGGGCAGAGACCCAAAAAATTTCTAGACTCAAACAACTTGTCTATTTAGCTCTATTGTACTGACTGTCAGTCAAGAAACTAGAGAAGAAAATTGGTACGGGTTATGCCATTTGCCAATCAAATTCACGGAACACACCTATCTTTAGATAAAAACTTTATCGTGGATGATGCCTAAAAAGCTGTCCTTAAACTCAACAGCCTAAGAAAAAAAATGCTGACTGCTACCAATCTATGCAAACATACACACACAAAGTTGTATTGGCTATTGTCTGCCAAGTTCAGAATGATATGAGCCTACATTCCGATTGTCTCGAAACCCCCACGATTCATGTGTGAAATTCAAGAGTGGATCATCAACTCTAACTGCAATAAAATGTGAACAAATGATAGGATTGCGAAAGGTTCGCACTGATATCAAGCTACCTAAACTATGCTTGAATTGGCTGTGGAAACCATTGGGACAAACAATTGTCTTGCAAATTGGTAACAAGTCTGAAAAACAAAGTTATGAATGTATTACAACCACATATTCTTGCCTTACCAAAACCTCAAGTGGTTTGTGCCTCAGGATGCGTTTGGAATGCAAATACATTCATTATTAAGGTCTTAAAATGTGGGACCAAGCTTTGTACAAAAATTGGCAATTTTACATGAGGGACTCCCCACAAGCAGTCCATGGGTCTCAAGTTTAAACTAATGTACATGTAGTACAGGCTCATGCATGTATACACCTTCGCGCATCATGGAAAAATTTAAACCAAGGGCTTTTAAACGTTATGGAATATAGATGTCGAGCGTAGCTCTAAAGCAGATTTCAGGTAGTAGAATAACAGTTTGGGTAGGCCCACAACTGCATTGCGGAATCTAAAGATTACAGACTTCATTGTAGAAATGCCTCACAAGTGAAGAATATTTTAATGTTTATATCAAAACCTTGGGAAAGATGTAATTTCCCACACCCCGGCATCATTTGCCTCTTAATGAATCGCAAATATTTGAATAAACCTTTGACACATTTAAAATTGGCTAAGATGACCTTGGTAATAATAGAAAAACAAATTCTTGTTGTTACTTGTTTTTTTCCCCCTACTTATGTTACCAGCTTTGAAGTAAGAGTAGGATGGAGTGGTTCTTGTTGGTTGGATTGCTTAAGATGGCCATTTAGTTTTATTTGACCTTTCAATTTCATTACTTGTACAGGATTTCAAAAGGATCACATTATGGTTGAGGCTAAGAGGGGCCTGAGCTACATTGCCCCAACCTCGATATCTTGTCTTAGTTGCGACATAATCATTGACCATTGTTGCATCTCTAGCAGCAAAGTGTACATATTTTTGCCTTTTTGCCAATGTTGATATCCAGGCATGTGTAGGCCGGGGAATATAATTTAAACCCTTGCACCAAGTGATACTTGCACTTTGTTGGTATTTTTGTGGTTCACATGTATGATAGTGTCGACTGGCATTCAACATCAAAAAAACAGCAGAATATTGACTTAAATCCAAGGATGGTAGACTTGTTATATTTGTGAAAATAACCTCAGCAACTATGGATGGCTTATCTTTTAAATCATTGGAGGGATTCTTCAAGCCCCTCTCTCCTTGCCCAATTAGTTCAAAGACTCAGTTTTAAATCTTGATCATATGTTAGTTGCAAAACTTGCATTTTGAAAATGGCCATACATGCTTTTCAAATTCCAAGATCTCTATACAGAACTGCTTTGTATTTGTTGGAAGCTTAACACCGCCCTCCTTTTGACCTTTAGGATCTCTTATTGTGTCCTAGGACCAATCATTCCAGTTGCCAACAGTAATTGGACCCATTCTGCTGGCCTTTATTACAGACATGCTGGGGGGATTCTGCACTATCCTTAGAAGCATTTGATTCAATGGATAGTTTAATTACAGCTAAGGTTCACCCAAGAACTTGTAAACTAAAATCTTTAGTATGTAAGTATTAAGTCTTGAATTGCTTGTTGAAAAGCATGGATCAATTTTGTGTGATAATTTGCTGAGATTAGTTTTACAGCGTAAGATCACCCGTTGATTAATAAAACTCTTATAGAATTTCAGCTCCTATTACCAGGCTTGAAAAGCTTGCTGGATGGAAATGACATTTTTTGTCGACTTTTATAATAGTTTTATGTACAGTTAATTAGGTTACCTGGCAAAGAATTCAGTAAAGTAAGTCACCAAAACTCTTCCAAGTATTTTCAAACTCATGGCACCAGGTTGGAAAAGTGGCTGGATTAACGATTAATTCTCTAAATTCCATAATCGATCTAGATTAACCCAAGAACAGCAGACTAAAACTCTTTCAGGGTTTTTCAATTTTTTCACCGGCTTTTTCAAAGCTTGCGGGATTGAAAAATAAAATCATTAATTGCCATAATAGAAAGTTTTAAAACTGAAGTTCATTAAGAAACCAGCAGAAGAATCTTTTTGACATGTTTCAATTCTTTAATTTCACCAGGCTTCAAACGCGCTAGATTAACCGATCATTGCTATGATCAGCTATTTTCGGCCGCCGTTCACACAAGAACCCGCCGATGAAACACCAAACCAATTAATTGCTTTGCAGGAATCTGCCAAGTTCAACCAAGCACCAGTAAACTCTTAGAATTTGTAAATCATCAATTTTACCAGGTTTGAAAGTTGGTGCCCTTCCACCGGGATGAATCATAAAGTGCTACGACAGAGTTCTACAAAAGTTTTGTCAAGCTACACCAAGTATAGAGTAGGCCACAAAATTCGTTTTAGATTCCATGTACAAGGCTTGAACAGATTGCGGGTTTGCACCATGACAGTTACAAAGTTCGTCCAAGAATACCCCAAGTATATAGTAGGCTAAAATTCTTTTAGATTCATTTTACAAGGCTTTTAAAAAGCTGCTTGTTTGAACCAATGGAGTGATATTCATTGCTAGATAGAAGCCTATCTAAAGCTAAGGCCTCCTCAAGTGTGAACCAGTATATTGAACCAGTAAATCATTGATGACGTTAGGGCTATCGTCATGGCAAACAGTCTCCCAGAAACGCAGACTAAAACAGGACTTTAGGAATTTGTTAACTCTTATCATTTTATCAGTTTGAAAGGCTTCGAATTGAACCAATAAATTATTTTACTATGGAAAAAAAACTAGATAGGTCTGATATTGCAGCAAAGTTAACCAAGAACCAGCCAAGCAGTAGATTGAACTGATACAATCATAATTGACTATGATACTTTTCATGTACAAAGACATCCCCAAGAACCATAGACACTCTTCAGAATTGTCGATTCCTATTAATTGCTGTAGTAAAATGATACGTGATGGTCCATCTACAGCAAAGTTCACACAAGAACCAGTAGATATAAACCATGGAGTTATAGTAAATAATAACTTAATTTTATTGATAGGTTTGGTCTTAGTTCTTGTTCACACAAAACCCATAGTCATTTTTTTTTTTTTTTTTTAACTTTTTCACCAAGTTTGAAAAACTTGCTGGCTGACACATGAAAATCATATTTATAAATGGTAGAACAATCTACAGCAAAGTTCACCCAAAACAAGTGGTTTGGCATAGTATTTGTTTGCGCAATCAAGGTATTAGCTTTTTTTTTTTTTTTTTTTTTTTTCCGGCTCTTTGAGAAGCTTGCTGGGTAAGGTAAAAAGGTAAATTGCTTGATTATTTGTTTTTTTTCAAACAAACGTCTACAGTCTTCAATTTTTACGTTCATTGCAAGAAGCACAGATTAGGTAGACTGAGTTATTTTCATATTTTTCCAGGGACTTAGAAACAAGCTTACTGGATTAAAATGGAAGCTACGTCTCAACTAAGCGTTCACCCATGAGGTGAACCATGTAGACTAAAAAAAAATAAAAACTTAACACATTTTCCGACTGGTTTGGAATTATAATGATGGCACTAAGTATTCCTGAATCATAGTATAATTATCTTTTTGACAGGCCTTGAGAGCTTACTGGGTTAACAGCTATGATGATACAGTCTACAGTTTAAGTTCATGCAAGAGCAGTATTAATTATAGTAGGCTGAGGTTTCCATATTTTCCAGGCTTAAAACAAGCTTGACTGGATTATAATGGAATTATAATGATTTTGCTATCCAAATGCCCCCTATAATAGGAGCTTGAAACAGGACAAGGCTAACAAAAAGGTTCTAAACCCATGAGAACCTGGTAGACTAAAACTTACCTAAAATATTTTGAGAGACTGATTTTCTCAGTTTGGAATGTTAAATGATTGCATCAAAGGACCCCCCCACCAATGGGAGCTTGAAAAGCAGGACAGTATATGGAATACAGCTGAGTCGCAATTCACGCTGGTAGCCTTCCTTGTCGCTGTCAGCATTTGACCGAACCACCGGTTAAATTATTTTATTTTTGCCGCGCAAAAGACGGCAAAGGTGCAAAATTTGGCAGTAACTGGCAGATTCATGTGACGTACGTGTCTGAAAAACTGCAACTAAAGGGAACACAAGCGTGGAAAAAAATCGGTCCGATCCGATTTTATACACTCGGCAATTTCCTACGAAAAGGATTCTTCCCAGAGGGTTTCCCTTTCAATATTTAGTTTGAGAATCAGGTCCTTTTTGAAAAAAATCATGTCCCTGAAGAAAGACGGCCACGCCTTACTCCAGGGACACGCCCGGAGGATAGGAAAAATTAAACTGGGGAATCAGAGATGCTACGATAGGGTGGGCGAGTAGTATATGGAAGCGCGAAAATCTTATGTAATCTTGGGCGGCGGTATATAGGGCCTAGTCCGGGAATATGGCCTATCGTATTGTTAGAAGTCGGTAAAAAAATTTGGGTGTTTTTTTTTGGTGGTATAAGTATAAAAAGTGTAGGGGAAAATCTCTGAGTCAGCCTTTTTTTTTTTTAAAAGTCTGTATTTCCATTGTTGTCCTGAAATTTCAGCATCAATTCCATCTCCTTCTCCCCAAGATAGCAACAAAAAAAAAGCACCATTTTCCACTAATTAAATGTGCAACGAGAGAGTTTGTGGCACCCATATGTCGTGTCATATGTAGTGAATTCACATAAGGGAAGATCCCCAATAGATTCTTACCTGTATTTGGTACAGAAATGCCTTAAAGTGAAAACACAATTATTGGAAAAAAATTTTATTGCTTAATTTCAATATAAAACATAGGCTTGAATTTAGTCTTTGCTTCGCTATACGAAATAGAAATTACAACAATCGTACCACCTAAAGAAATATTTTCAGCTCCTTTATCCTTTCAATGGGGGACCATTTTAATAAAAAGCTTTACCTTGGTGCAAAAATCAGAATTTTCATATTTTTTAGTGGCACCCCTGTTATGTGAAATCTCTCCATTGCCCTTAACCATCAAGATTCGCCTAGTATTGAATAGGCTTTGCAATATGCATTACTGCTTCACCATCACAAAAGCAAACGTTTGTTTCCCCACAAAACGTACAAATTTTTTGGGGTGAGTGTTAGAATAGTGCCAGGATCTCATTGCAAGTTAAGTAGGAACAGATACGATTAAATCGGAGCAAGCCCCTTTAATATACCATGTCCTACAAGTGAAATCTTGTTATTAACAGAACACCTCTATTATAGTCGCTGTCACAATTCCTTTTCTGAAATAGCTGTTCACATATGCGCGTAGAGTTGCTGCATGTAATACAATTCTATTTATTTCCCTTGTGTGTTGTCACGGTTCTGTCTGGCGCATGGCGGGAATGCGGGCGTAGTTTTGATGCTGAGAAAAAGAAATTATGGCACAGAGCATAGGTCAATGCACTTTCAATGTACCTAAGCTCATTGCTGCTCAGTGCATCACTACACACATAATAAAGTTCAATGCAGCTATCAATGTTGGTAGCTTAATTATTTGGAAACAGTAGCAAGTGTTTAAACCCTACATTCCGTATCGTATCCTAGACAACACAGCGAAATGAAATTTGAATCACGTTTCCATTTGAAGTATTAAATTCAACTGCACTGTGTCAATTAACAGCATATCAAAACTAAGGCAATCTCCTCTTGAATGGAAACATGTACGGTGCGTTAAAATGTTACTGGTGTAGAATTTGGCTGCCTTGTTTTGCAGCACACGTTGTGCACATTGGCACAAATTCCAATGTTGTCTTGAATGTAATAATAGAATTGAACGCTACATCTACCACCAATACGGACCGTGGTACAAGTAATTAGCATACACATCACGTCCCCACAAACAATGCGAGGAAACAAAGTGGGTGGCAATGAAGTTCAGAAACCTCATGAGCATCAAAAGCCACAAGCTGTTCTGCAACATAAGGTGACTTTTTCCCCAATTAGTCATCTTCCCAGAGAACTACAACGGGGTACTCATCTTAAGATGGGTGAAATGATGGCCCTGAAGATGACTGCGCTGGTGATCTACCAATGAAATCATTCCAAATGAACGCTATCTAACAACGATGTTCACCGAGTACGAATAATACAATAAATGTAACTTCCCCAGAGCAAAGCAAGGAAATGAACCGATTGGGAAGTTCTGGTACCTTTCATCTTGACAATTAGTAATATGTGATATGTAGGTTTGGCACTAAGTTGCAGGCCACCAGCAAAAAGTTTAATGCCAGTTAGTCAGTTATTAAATCAATAAGTCAGTGAGATTAATACAATACTAAGCTGGCACTTTTAGGACCAGCAAAAACCCTGAAAAAATACTGAAATGCCCATTTTAAAAGCTATGCATGTGGTGTTCAGAAATGAACTGTATTTTTCTTACCTTTGATAGACAGTTACATGTGCTGTGGAACAACTTAACTCACTGAGGTCTAGCACCTCTCTTACAGTATCTCTGATTGGCTCACTACATGATGTAAAATGATATAACCTCTGAGTGACCAATCAAAATAGACCTTTGTGTCTTTAAGATATTCTTACCGAGTCCATGAATGGTTACATTTAGAACCCTATGAGCAACAAATCGAATTGACCATTAGTTCACGGGTTAAAGGTCCATTTTGTGATCCTAGCACCTTCATTTTTTTTATGGTTCGGTAGCTATCCTAAAAAAAAAAGGTTATTTCAAAAATTTCAGTTGATTCTGACGGTGCGTTTTGATAATACAAGCGATTGTTCATATCACACTGCCCAAGGCCACTGTGTTGTAATTTCTGTTCGTTTACAAATTGCGAATTTCTTCTAGAGTAAGGTAAGATTAGGACTATACTTATGCCAACGGTTCAGATGATATAAAAACCTCAACTTGTTTAAGGTAAGTAGGGGGGGGGGAATATGAGGCTGTGGATCACAAAATGCCATTTTAAGATATAATAAAGCATAAAACATGAAAGGGAATATTAACGTGTCGCCTGCCTTCGCAGTTTGTAAATGATATGCCTCATATGACCTGACCTTGGCATGTTGCACCTATGACTCATGTTTGGTTCCAATTGAACTTCAACTTTCCATTGAGGTCAGTTTTACAACTTGACCTCACATGACCTTTGACCTTGTTATGTGACCTTGACTTGTTTATGTGACCTTTGACCTTGTTATGTGTACCTTGTTATGTGACCTTTGACCTTGTTATTGACCTTTTGACCTTGTTATGCGACCTTTGACCTTGTTATGCGACCTTTGCCTTGTATGCGACCCCCGTTGACCTGTTATCGACCTTGACCTTGTTTATGCCGACCTTTTGACCTTGTTATATGACTTTGACCTTTTTATGTGACCTTTGACCTTGTTATGTGCCTTTGCCTTGTGATGTGACCTTTGACCTTGTTATTTGACCTTTTGACCTTGGTATGTGACCTTTGACTGTGTTATGTGACCTTGAACCGTGGTATGTGACTTTGACGTTGGTATGTGGGACCTTTGACCTTGGTATGTGACCTTTGACCTTGGTATTTGGACCTTTGACCTTGTTATGTGACCTTATGACCTTGGTATGTGCCCTTTGCCCTTGGGTATGTGACCTTTGACCTTGGTATGTGACCTTTGACCTTGGTATGTGACCTTTGACCTTGGTAGTGACCTTTGAGCTCATCATTGAAGTATGCGGATATTACAGGTAAACGTTAACCCTTTTTCATGACAACAACAACAACAGAAAACAGTGGACAAAGTGATCCCTATGTGTCTTCCTGCCTTAGGGCAGGCGACACAAAAAATGGAAATTTGCCAAGACAAACAATAATATTCTCATAATGGGCAAACCTAACAGCTACATTATATTTGGGAGGGCGAGTTGGTGTAACGGTCGAGTCGCTTACCTTTCACCAATGCGGCCCGGGTTCAATTCCCGGTCAAGCCAGCGTTGTGTGTGAATTTGGTTGCCAATCCATACTCGTCCTTGCAGGTTTTTTCCGAAACCTTTGGTTTCCTCCTGAATCTAAAAACGGACTTGTTCCCATAAATCTTTCCCCTCTGTTCTGGAGGCGTCCCTTGAATTTAATGTATATAGCAGTATTGGGTTCTGCTTGGCAAATGCCAAATGTTATAAATAAAATAAATATTATACCTGTCAATGATTTCTTGTCTCTGTTGGAAGGCTTCCACAGGCAGAGTAAAGTGTTCATTCATCCCCATCACCGATGGAAACCCAGTCTCCTCTAGTTCCTCCTGTTCATCTTGCTCCCCATAATCCCAAAATTCCCTGGGCTCCTCACCGGGCCCTTCCTGTGATCGATGGCGTTGCTTTGATAGATGCGAACCCATGGGGTCGTGTTCGCTATCGCTGATGATGGATTCGTTGTCGTCCGTCTGACCGGCAGTGGACTCTGCTGTAGGGTGGCCGTCTACTAGGCTTGGTTGCTGGGAGAATGACGGTCTGTCATGGTTGGTGGCCGATGGTGCATCTGGAGCTGTTGGGTGAAACATCAGAGAAAGTGTTCAGTCCAATCTCAACCTAAAAAGTTAGTTAGTTAGTTAAACCAAAGTTTTAAATCCGGTTTTGTCCCCACTAAAAAGGGGTGGCTGGATTCATCTTACATTCAGCAATACCGCCACTTAATTAGCAGCAAACACAGTAGAACTAGAATTATGAGAACCCTAGGTTTCATATTTCATGTATACTCATTGAATGCAGGTGACCTATGCAAAAGATTACCAACCTTTCTGTAACTTGAATGAGAATTTTACATTCTCTGGCAAAGGAGACATTGTTGACAATTAACTTTTGAATCAGTGTTGAAATGAATAAATTATGCAAATAAAAATAGACTACCTTTATCTTGTTACAACATTCAATAGTTTTCATACTTGGATAAACCACCAACCCTTCAGGAAACATGAAGCGATTCAGCTATTCTCTGGCAAAAATACAAAGTTGACAAAATTTTGTCCACAGACATGCACACTAACAAACACATCATCTGCACTGAGAGGTAAACTCACTTTTTTCTGCCTCGGAGGGTTTATTGGAAGTATCTGACATGGATGACATGGGTTTACTGTACATGCGAGCTGGGATCCTGGTATCTGAATAGAATAACCTTAACATCTTCCAAGTCTGGGCAACCTGTAACCAAATACAGTCAAAGCATCAATATAACAGATGGCGTTTATCTTTGGAGTTTCATTTTACCAATCGCTATTGTTTTATTATATCATGCGGTGCAGCTGCATGATATATTGCCTTCTCTCAATTTCTTTCTTTCTTCTTTCTTTCTTTGTACCTTGCTTCAAAATGCTACTAGTGCCAGTAGTGGGGGACTGTAGTGAACAGATCTTATGTGAGTGTGCAAATCCGGATAAAATTGTGAATTTTGGTACACAAGTACTTTAAACATTGATAATCAAAAAAATTGATGGAAGCACTTGCCACACCCCTTTCATGGCCCCCAGCCTGGATTTCAAGGTTACACAGGGGTAAATTTTTTAAAATGTTCCGATTGTGTTGAAAAGCACACCATGATGTCTGTCTGGTTACAAGGTTTTTTTTTTTTTTTTTTTTAAAGTTAGTTAGTTAGTTAAACCAAAGTTTTAAATCCGGTTTTGTCCCCACTAAAAAGGGGTGCCTGGATTCATCTTACATTCAGCAATACCGCCACTTAATTAGCAGCAAACACAGTAGAACTAGAATTATGAGAACCCTAGGTTTCATATTTCATGTATACTCATTGAATGCAGGTGACCTATGCAAAAGATTATCAACCTTTCTGTAACTTTAATGAGAATTTTACATTCTCTGGCAAAGGAGACATTGTTGACAATTAACTTTTGAAGCAGTGTTGAAATGAATAAATTATGCAAATAAAAATAGACTACCTTTATCTTGTTACAACAGTCAATAGTTTTCATACTTGGATAAACCACCAACCCTTCAGGAAAAAATGAAGCTATTCAGCTATTCCTTGGCGAAAATACAAAGTTGACAAAATTTTGTCCACAGACATGCACACTAACAAACACATCATCTGCACTGAGAGGTAAACTCACTTTTTTCTGCCTCGGAGGGTTTATTGGAAGTATCTGACATGGATGACATGGGTTTACTGTACATGCGAGCTGGGATCCTGGTATCTGAATAGAATAACCTTAACATCTTCCAAGTCTGGGCAACCTGTAACCAAATACAGTCAAAGCATCAATATAACAGATGGCGTTTATCTTTGGAGTTTCATTTTACCAATCGCTATTGTTTTATTATATCATGCGGTGCAGCCGCATGATATATTGCCTTCTCTCAATTTCTTTCTTTCTTCTTTCTTTCTTTGTACCTTGCTTCAAAATGCTACTAGTGCCAGACGCTTGCTCAGATTGCAACGAGAATTGGTCACAAGAATCCCTGACCCAAGGTTCATATATGGTGTTCACAGTTTGACCATAGGGGTCACGTAGGGTCAATAGAGGTCATTGTCGCGCTAACACCCTTTTCCCTACTTCTCCCACAGTTCGCATGTGCTATCGATACCATTCGGTCACAGTGATTGCCAGATGCCTGGCCATATGGCTTTTTCACAGATTTTGAATCCAAGGTCATTTAGGGGTCAAAAAAGGGTAGTCTCTCTAACACCTCTTGATATTTCAAAATGCTACTGGTATTACACAGTTGGCTTGATCTTAACTAAACTTCATCAGAATAATCCTTGACCCAAGTGTCACACAAGGTGTTCACCAATTGGGGTCAAAGGTCACGCAGGGGTCATTACTGGTCAGTCGCTCTTACCCTCCTTTTTGCTATTTCTGCCACAAATCAATTCCTATAATCACTAGACTTGGTTAGAAGAACCGCTGACACAAGGCCCATATGACGTGTACACAGATTGGGGTCAAAGGTCACACAGAGGTCATTGCAGTTCAAGTCGCTCTAACCCTCCTTTTTGTTGTTTCTGCCACAAATCAATTGCTATAATTACTAGACTTGGTCAGAAGAACCGCTGACCCAAGCCCCATATTGAGTGTTCACAGATTGGGGTCAAAGGTCACGCAGGGGTCATTACAGGTCATGCTGCGCTTACCCTCCTTTTTGCTGTTTCTGCCACAAATCAATTGCTATAATTACTAGACTTGGTCAGAAGAACCGCTGACCCAAGCCCCATATGGAGTGTTCACAGATCGGGGTTAAAGGTCACGCAGGGGTCATTACAGGTCATTTTGCTCTTACCCTCCTTTTTGTTGTTTCTGCCACAAATCAATTGCTATAATCACCAGACTTGGTCAGAAGAACCACTGACCCAAGGCCCATATGTGGTGTTCACAGATTTGGGCCAAGGTCATGTGGGTCGATTAAAGGGGCATTCTTTGAAAATATTGAAAGACCTCACACCAGATATCAATTGCTGTAATCACCGGACTTGTTCAGAAGAATTGCTGACCCAACCCTTATAATGTGTACATAGATTGGGGTCAAAGGTCACATGGACAGTGCAAGTAGTCACCGCATGATATACTCGTGCTTTCTAAAGCACAATCGATGCCTAGTGTTTATCTTGTCATGTACCATGGAATATGAAATGCATTCTCGGCATATAAAGAGCAGGTCTCTTTTAGGGTTATTATTTAAAGAGACACTGGCACATTTGAAAAATAGTGCGCCCTCAAGATTTTTCAAAATCGATATTTTTGCATGGTTGTAAGGCTTTTATATACAAAAGCCCTCACCCGAAATGATTAAGACCAAATCAGCTTCCTTAATACTGTCTCGTTACCAGGGTGCACAAACATAAACTGCATTAGGAATGTGTTCTGTTCAAAATTCAATGAAAGTTACAGGGGATTGATCCAGAGTGTCGGAAGTATTTGGACACCAAAGTTTCGAGCGAGCGTAGATTATTGAGAAGTGTTGTTTTTATTGGGTTTCCAACATGTGTATAGTAATATAGGACGGAAGATTATCAAAACATAATAATGGTTAAAATCGGACTTCGGCAAACCTAACCGAACTGGAACACACATATGGACATGCACACTTTCGCAAAATCCCCCTACTGCTTTTCAAGCCAGGGGCATAAAAACTATTGGGGTGTATAAATTAGGGGGTCATTCATAGGATTTTGGGTATAAATGATTATGTATGCCTCAGGCTTTCCCATTTATGTTTCCCATACTTTCCTCTATTACTCACAAAATTCAATCATTTAATATAAAATTTGGCCTGAAATTGCATGATTTTTGCCCACCCCCAGCATTCGTCACATGCATAAATGCTCGTTTATACATGGCCACATGACCATGTTTAATCAATCGTGTGTACTTTTATATACAAGGTAAACATGAAATAGCATTATGTTAACATAATTCATGTGCTTTCACCTAGCACACTCCTACACATATGCAACATATGTACTCTGTTCATGTAACTCACACACATTAACCTAACATATCCCAAAACACATTAACTCTCTTATCTCACCTGGTGTGCTCGTAGACCATGTGCAACCTTGGCATTGTGTTCACATAAATCAGGAAATGGTCTGCCTGTCAATTGGTAGTGCTTGGCCATCTCACAAAACCT
>JAMKCH010035120.1:0-15952 GCA_023653785.1 Ophioderma brevispina | reverse complement strand
CTAGGTTTCAGTTTTTCTGGCTTATTTGGACTGGTTGGGTGGGGGCCGGTAAATTGTGCTTGCCAGTCGCCCCAGTGGGTTTCATGTGTGGCGGTGGTTGTGATCTTCTTCAGAACCTTATCGGTCCCTCTGAGCCATTTGTTGATAACTGATGTTGGCTGATTTGTATGTTTGAATTGAACCATAACTTTTTCCTGCAAGTTTTTTAGATTGTTTGAATTGATGGTCCAATATATTTGTCCTTCCGTGTCTAGCATGTTCGGGCGACTTGCAAGTTTATTTAGGTTGAGACTGTTACCTGTAATCAGTTTGGCGCACTATCTTTCTATCTCCAATCATATACATCACTCAGTATTAATGTATTGTTGTCTCGGGAAAAGGTGCTTGTCACAGGAAGCAAGATCAACTAACGTGTGCAGACAAAAAACGGTGCAAGTCAAAAAAGGTCCGTGTGGCTAGCTGGAGTGTGAGTGGCTTCATGCGACTCCGGAAAATCTCAGTGACTGAGCTGAACCCCGTAAAGCTGGTAGGTGTTTTCCAGATGTCAGATGAACTTGGAAAAAAAAAATTTTGCTGGTAAGAGAATTCTACAGTGGTGCTGTTGTAGCTGTTGGGGGCCCCTAGTATGGTCTGATATATACACACATGCAAGGTTTGTAAGGTGAATGGATAGCTCCGGAATTTAAAGCTGTAAGTTTTTTCTTGACATTGCTTGAATATGACCCAGGGTTTACAATAATGAAATTTCATATCGCGCAAACAATTCCTTTCGTTTTTGCTTATTGTATTATTATATTCCTTGTTTATTTTGAGTTTTATTTATAATGTATAGTATATATTTTTATCTATGTTATTTTGTTTTTAATTAGGTATTGTATATGTTTCTTTCTTATCTACTATATTAGTTTTTATTTTACTATTTAGTCATCTTTAATTTGTTTATCCTTTCAAATTTTTATTGAACGATTTACTTTAATTATCTTTGTATTTATTCAAAAATTTTTGTTTTTTTTAAATTTTGTAATGTCATACCCTTGTTGGTGTTTATTACTTTGTTTTATTTTACTTAGTTAGTCATCTTTATTTTGTTTATGTCATATTTAAGTTTATTTTCATTTAATGATTTTATTATTAATATTTTTGTGTACGGCTTTGATTTGATTAATTTTTAAAAATATTTTTTTATTATCCTCCCTCCGTTATTGTATTTCTTACCATTTTGGCTTTGATTTTTTATTAGTTGTGGTTTTCTTTCTTACGTTATATTTTGTACTGATGTTTAAAACTTTGTTCCATTTATTCGTTTTATATTTCGATTCTTTTTGGGAAGCACTATATAAAGATCTGTAATTCTTTTATTATTTCTTTTTTTTATTTTAACTATTTATTTTAATGATATTTCTAAAACTATGTACCCACGGATTTGATTTGGTTTTAATTTTTAAATTATTATGTTGATATTTTCTCATCCGTTTATTATTATATTTTTCGTTTTCTTTATTTCTTTCTTTTTAATTTGTACTGATCTTTTTCTTTATTTCATTCCATTTGTTATTTATTATTCATTTTTATTTGTGTTAATTCTTTAGTATAGACTTTAGAAGGCCTATATGTAATGGAACTTTTTGTGATGTCTATGCAAAAAAAATCTCTGTTACACAAACACCCCCAAACAATAAATATTTTTCTAAAAATACTATTAAACAAAGAAATACCCCCCCCCCCACAAAAAAAAAACAGCCCAAAGTGGATTTCGAACCCATACCAACAGATCCGATTTTAATAAATCACTTTGGATCAGAGGACATCGCCACAGCTCCTTGAGTAAGGTACTTTCAGGCGCCAATTACTGTTAACGTCGCTAGTGTTACGGCGCTGCAACAATGATATCATTGGTTAAGCTTTCGTCAAAAAGCTCTGCCATGTAACCCCCCGCTATTAGCTTTGCCCTCATAAGCCCGGGCGGCAAGATGGAGTGTCCCAGTTAGAGTACCTTCGAACTACCCGCTATTACCACGGGTACTTACCCAACTACCCTTCGTTACAATCGCCCGAGGGAATCGGGGGAAATCAACCGTCGCTGATTTCCTTTTTTGGCAGCAAAATATTTATTTCACTACACATATAATGCGATTTTAAACAAAATCCGCCTCTAGAAAGCACAATTTTCCGTACACTTTAAAGCAGTGATAGCTGATCGCGTACATACTTCAAAATCCCAGTAAACCAATAGCCAACTTTCCATTTGAATGAAAACAAATTTTACAAAACACACCGTTTTTTAACCTCAAAACTTTAAGCTAAAGATTCACCCACGACAATTTTCTAGGGGTCACCACTGATTTCAGTACTCGATCCATCAACCAGGGGCAGCAAAACGCTACAAAAGCACTAACTAATATAGGTTAACAAAAATATTTTCGCACTTTAATTTTTGCTAGGTTGGTATATCAGTCATTAAACATTAAAATTAGATGACATTGAGGATAGGAAGGGCTTGTGTATTGCCCAGGCCAGGGAGATTAGTAACAGAAAAATTCACTTACATACACCATTAACTTGCTGTTTTCTCTCAACTTTATTCCACTTTGAAGAAAATGAACTTTCGTCCATTTGACCATCTTCCCCAATTTTTCAATTTTCAGAATTGCAGAACGAAAACTAACATCCTCACTGTCAGAATTGTCAAATTATTAAACCCGATCTATGTTATGAAAAGCTATTGCGATTGATAGGCCTTCCCCTTCCTGTCCGCCACCCATTACTACCAAAATCAATCCATTTTTTTAGGAAAACTTTCCCCTTCAACACCACAGATTAATGAAAAAGTATTATTTTCATGAGCCTGTCAACTGAAGGTACTTATAAAAGTGTCAGCACAGAATCTCCTGCAACTTTGGTCTTTGTTTTTTTTTTTTCAATTTTGGCTTTCTTAATAAACCTGTACCGGGGGGGTGGGGGCTGTGAGTTTGAAGCCCAAAAATGGGGTCTCCGAACATAGGTTGTCAGAACAATTCAGTCAGCAGAATAGCTGGCGATCCCCTCTTATTTCTAGCTACTTTGTTGGAGTTTGAAGAAAATTTGGTAGAATATGGCTTTGGACTGGAAAAGTATGGGGTCTCTGGAAATGAAATGGTTCTAAATGGGAGTCACTGGAACCACTGGAACTGACAAAGAGCCTAAAACATGAGGGACTATAGGCTGTACAAGAACCAAATTTCCTCCCAAGTGAGAACCAACTCCTCCCACTGTTAGACCACCCTGCCCACCCTTACTTTTAATTGTTTGTTGCTGTCATAATACCCACATTTTATTTTGTATTACAACATTTTTTATACCATTAACCTTAATTGCCAATTCACACACACACCCAACCACATCATGCAATCACACACACAAATGCACACATAGTCGCAACAAAACAATAGTTCATAAAACTTAATGAAGTTGCATTCAATGAGCACAGATCATAATTATTAGTTTGTCATACAAAAAAACTTTCTAACTTTTTAAATAGTGACATACTCCATGTGTGACAAAAATCATATGTTTTGCACTACCTATACCTACTATAAATAAAATTCTAGGGCCAGGCTATATCTCTGCAAGAACTGGTGGGGCAAAGGGGTTCTGATTGACCGGCTATCTATCCCAAACAAACCTCCCGCCAACACAACTACGCGTTCCACTTGACGTTACGGGGTGACCTTGATGTCCCAAAATGTTTTTCCCTGTTTCTTGGTAGAGACCCGACTAACATGCATGCAAAGAGTCGCCGGAGACACACTACAGTGAACCAAGACTATTGCCTAGTCTAACAAGAAATGTGTTACAAGTGAATCCCGTCTGTGCTTTTCTCTTGATAGTTTGCCTTTTTCTTCTTGCGTGTGTTAATGAATTCCAAGGGGGGAGTGTTTTGGGCCCTATAGACCGACCTTTTGCTCGACTCCTCCATATCAAACTGTTTTGTTTCATACTGTGTCGTAATTGGAAATAAGTTGATGAACAATTGATCTATCACCCAGCACTCTGTTATAGACTACTTCTTAAAAAAATAGCTAAATGATCCAAATGATTAAAACCCTAAAACCAAAGATTACTTTTTTCATTTACGGCAATTCATTTTTCATTTCCCAACAGCACATAACAAAAAACATGGATAGGGGGTGTGTGGTTGCCTAACAATAAAAACTGGACTTGATCGATGGAATGATTGCCACATAACTTCATCCTCACACAAGCCCAAATGTATGGAGTTGATCCAAATGTTTGCATGTGGTCCATTACTTGTTGACTTTGTTCTATATCATAAGACAAGCTATCTCAATCATACACACGTTTCGTAATGTGAACCCTGCAAATAAATACTCAGCGTATTTCCCACAAGTGCAGTGACTGTTTGGGCAGTACTTTAAGCTAAGTATTAGCAAAAACCTTCCACGTCCCTGAAAATCTAACACTGCATCCTTAAGTTTGATGCATTTCTGTTTTTTTAAATTTATGTTTATGCGTCATATTTTTAAATTGTTCTCCATTTACATGCTTAATCACTTATTACTTTTTTTTAAATTTAAGCTATTCTTTAGTAAGAATGTCAGAAATCTAGAACATAGCCTATTTTTAACAGAATATCATAGACTATTCCATGGGTAATGAAAACCATGCTGAGCTTCAAATTGGCTTATAATAGAAAGGAAGAAATTGTGAATGGAGCAGAAGATATGAGGAAGATGTCAAACCAGTCCAGTGTGAAGAGGTTGCTGGGGACCAAGACCTCTAACATTTTGAATGAATAGAAAGAGCAGTTTGGTGATGTAAGAGAGAATCTTAGAGGGGAAAGGTTTTGGGAAAGTATGGAAAACCAGCAAATCCGCAAAATCCCTCCAATCTGCTTATGGCAAATCCGCAGTTTAAAGGCAAGTTGCAGATGACTGTGCCGATTCATGAAATGTCACATGACTTTCCGATGCAGAATGCACCTTGCACAAAGAGCCCAAAGGTAATTTCTTATTTACATTAATGATCTTCCATCAAACTTGACGAGCTAAGCTAGGAAGTTTGCTGTTGACTGCATCATCTATACAAGAGCTAAATCACAGACAGACTTACAAATACTCCAAGATGATCACAACAGATTGGAGGTTTGGCAAGATAAATGGGACATGTCATTTAACGCTTCTAAGTGCTTTATTACGAAAATAACAAGATAAAACCACCATATATGAATTTACCTTTTGTGAGGAACAACCGACAGAAGTCTCATCACGTCTGTATTTGCCGCCATCTAGGATTTGAAGCATTGGAGCAAAACAAGAACACCAAAAATGAATTTGGGAGGGTTGAATGTATATAATCATTTTATTTTTGCTTTATTTGTATTACTTGGCTACTATATGACTTTTTAAAAATTTTGAAGAGGTTGCCCGGCACAGGAAGACAGCTACGTTTTGAAGGAATAGAAGTGTAGCTTGTTTAATGGAAACAAGAGAGAAGGAAGGGGTGAAGGTTTGATAAATACTGGAAAAATCAAGCCAAGATCCTCCATGCTGATCATGCCAATCAGCAGTTTAAAGGCAATTTGCAGATGACTGTGCCGATTCATGAAATGCCACATGACTTTCCGATGCAGAATGCACCTTGCACAAAGAGCCCAAAGGTAATTTCTTATTTACATTAATGATCTTCCATCAAACTTGACAAGCCAAGCTAGGATGTTTGCTGATGACTGCATGCATCATCTATACAAAAGCTAAATCACAGACAGATTTACAAATACTCCAAGATGATCTCAACAGATTGGAGGTTTGGCAAGATAAATGGGACATGTCATTTAACGCTTCCAAGTGCTTTATTACGAAAATAAGCAACAATATAAAACCACAAAATATGAATTATATTTCTTGTGGGGAACAACTGACTGAAGCCTCATCACGTCTGTATCTGGGTATGGAAATTGACAATAAGCTGTCTTGGAAAATAAATAGGAAGAACATCATCTCATAAGCAAACAAGGTGCTTGGATGTCTCAAAAGAAATCTTTGGTTCTGCACAAGAGGGGTTAAACAAACTACAAACAAAACATTGGTCAGGCCAATCATGGAGTATGCAAGTATGGTATGGGATCCCCGTCAAGTTAGTAGTATCCAAGGGTGGCGCCAGGGTAAAATCATAAGAGGGGCGAAACATTACAAGATAACTCTTGTAATAGGTTAAAAAAACAATTTTTATGTAATTTATTGCTTAAAACCCCTGATTTTCCTAAATTTTGAAACTCTCAGGGGGTGACGGCCTCATGCCACCACCTGGCGCCGCCCCTGGTTGTATCAATTAACTGGAGGCTGTGCAGAGAAACGCAGCCAGGTTTTACATGGTGATAACAGTTGGAAAATAGTGTAACAAAAATGTTACAAGAGCCTTGGATGAGAATCTCTTGAAACATGTAAGAAGAATGTGAGATTAACAATGATGTATAAAATTTCTGAAGGACTAGTGGGAATAAATAAGGAAAACTACCTTCAACCTTTGACAAACTATAGAAGTAAGAAATGGAACAGTATCAAAATATCAGCCGGTGTATGCAAGACTATATGTCTACAAGTATAGCTTTTTTTCTAAGAACAATACAGGAATGCAACTCCTTGGAAAAAACAAAGAACACCCACAGTTGAAAGCTTCAAAGAACTATACAATCATAACATAAGCACCCCACACGACCAGACCCAAAGTTGATAAAGTACAGCTATCTGTGTATACCCACTCAACAGAAACAGAATTTTACTATTTTATGTTAGTGTATAGTCTTTGTTGATTTATTATGTACAATTGAAAATGAGACTTGGCTTTATAAAAGCCTTCTTCTTGTTAATTTCCAAGTCTTAATAGTTTTAAAGTCCAATCATTAAGGGATGCATAATTATACATCAAGAGCTGAAGTGTCCTATTTTTGTGGATGTGCCCGTCCCATATCGCCACACAAAACGAAAGTCTTCAGTAGAGATTGCAAACATTTAGTAACCATATATCAAATTATGTAATTTATCATAAAAGGACAAATTATTCCCTCAGCCCAGGCCCCATATAAACATGGCAAGTCTTGAATGCTTCAGAATATTTTTTTAATTAAAAATATTTAAAAAACAAATATAAATAAATATATATTTAATTACAAATAATAAAATAAATTTATACCCATATGGTTTCATCGTTTCTTTTCAAACAAACTTAACATTACTTCATATGCTCACTCTCGATCAGCAAGAAAAATTCTAATTTATTGCCATGTAACTTTTTCTCCCTTTCAGGAGATCGCTGACAAGATGGGGAACTTTAACAGGTACGTAACGAAGCTGAAGAAGCGCAAGCAAATACCCTATCAGTAAGATCGGAAACATGGACGAGATGACCATTTGGCTGGATATGCCAAGAGACGGCACGTCGGAGATTCTGGCCCGAAATCATGCTCCAGGACCATGACCAGTCTTATTATCTCATAAGGCAGCTATTCAATATTTTTCTACTTCAATCCACAACTCTGATGTTTTTATGATTCCAATCTCCAACTCTAAAATACAAATAAAATCATAAACTAAATTTTGTTCCTGGAGTGGGATTCGAACCCACGACCTTTAGATAACAAGACGAGCGCCCACAGACACACGCCACGCAATCCGAGCCGGCAGGAAGTCGTTCTTTTGTAATACTTCAATATAAACATTAACGGAATAAAGCGCACACATAATAATGAATAGCGCCCCTATGAGACGAGTTGAAAATATATGCTCCTGGAGCATGATTTTGGGCCAAAATCTCCAAGAATCCAAGAGACACAGCATTAGATACCCATGAAGAGAAGAATATTACAATGAAAAGTATATTTCATGACGAGGATCGTGTGAAAGTGATACAGGGGACAATGGCGTATGGCACAAAGTTAGCTCTGGGATGGTTCTCCATTCAAGGTGTCCAGCCCCCAAATCAGATAGTGCATCCTTCGAATGCATATTCGAATACTTCGACAATTGGGCAGGAAGGAATGAGCTAAGCAGAATGAGGAATGCCACAAGTTCTAAAGGCATAGCTTCGGCTTTGTAGCACTCGCAGCAATTTGCGTGGGAATCGGTATATATAACAAGCGACTACATGAAAAAGCACAGACCGAAAGAGTCGAAGCTGATCATTAAGATGTTAACGTGCATAAACTGTGCTTGAGCGGTCTTTTTCAAATATTTTTGGAAACTGATTACGTACGTCATCGGAACCAATGACAGGGCGAACCGTGTTCAGCCCAAGCCTGATACGTCGGGAGATGCCTAAAAATGCAGATCGGGGGAAGAAAGAAGATTTATTTTTATGTTGCCGAACTTTACGGATGTTTCATTTGAAATCAAATGGAAACTGTAGTGCTCAAGGCTTTTTCAAACCAAGCTTGAAATTCGTTAGAGCCGTGTAGGAGAGTTATCCTGTTATATGGATTGAGACCTGGACCATGCCCCCCCCCCCCCCCCCCCGAAAGAAGTACAGGATTAGAGGAGGGCAACCTACACCAAGCTTCGTATGCGAGTACAAAAATTATCCTGGCACGAGCACAAGACCAAAGCACAGAATATATGGAGATATCCTCCCAATTTCATCTTCTGTTGCCCAACGCCGTGCAAGTTTTGCCGGTCTCTGTCATTGTGCGATTGACCAAGTAGTCTCAGACGCACTGTTGGAAGTTAACCATGCCAAAACCGGGGTCGTCGCCCTTTAAATACATTGATGTGACTTGCTCGAGACATCAGCGGATCCATCTGACATCCCCAACCTAATGACAAAACAGGAATTTGGCCGACATTGGTGAACCGCACTCGGCTCGCGGCGTTAGTAGATAGTGCTCAAAAGTAGAATTTCGATACCACATTATAGAAATCACATTGGAGAATAAACATGACACGACACACGATATATTTCAACTCCACAAATTATGCAAATTAGCGATCTTTGACGTCTTATTGATGCCCAAAGCTCACAAACTTGAGAAGTTACAGTATCTTTACATTAACACGAAGACTCGTAATTCTTTGACCAACTTTAGCGATTTTTTGTGAATCAACTAAATGACTATGTTCCACTGTCTTCGATTCCGTATTTACCATAACTTGCAAATGCAAATGCAAATGGTGCGCGCACAGGCGGAGTGCCCATCTCTCTGCATTGGCGTTTGGGCCAGATGGGTTGGTAAATTTGTGACCCAGTTGAATTCAGCAGCCTGACGGAATAAAGTACAGTATTCCCTAGCACTTTATTCGTCAAGGCTGCTGAACTCGACTGGGAACAGGCAAAGTGGGTGCAGCAATGTACCAACCTGGGCCCCACACTCCCTATATAATGTTTTGCTGTGGGGGGTTCGCCACCCTCCCGCACAGCGAGTTGTTTTGCATTCCCAGCATATGCGGGTACCCATTTATACTCCGGGTCACTAATGACGCACTTGTTGAATCAGGACACGCCCTCTGTTGTTTTCTGGCAGGCAAGAATAATCTGAAGTGAGGTATGCTAGCCTCAGCAGACCACCAAGTAAATGTAGCTCGTCGGTATGGAATGACTTAACATGCTAGCAGAATCTCTACCGATCTAATTGGTCACCAAAATGCAGCAGATGTAGCATTAGCTTAGTATGCTTGATAAGAAAGTTAGTATTATTTAATTCGAAACAAAAGTTACACCAAAAAACAAGATTTTCCCATGCAAAGTATAGGTTGCTTTGACTGCAGTTTCTCTCTTACACAAAGGTGGGGGCGCCATTTTCCAAAACATAAACAATGTCACATCATCTATAGTAATGAAGAAAATAAATAAGCCAAAACGGCGTGTGTTGTTTGGCGGGACCCAAACACCACTGGACATCGTCCCGATGGTATGGAAAGGCATTCAGTTGTCACCTCAATGAGACGTACAAGCACGAGTTGTATGGGTTAAAAGGCTCTGTTGTTGGCCCACCTCTAAGTTTCACTATGAATCATCACCCTTGGAAAATATAATTGATGCTCATGGAAATAAGCAGAATGAATTTATGCTTATGACTCACAGGTTTATGCTATTTTAAAGGATGATAAATCATCTTATTATTAATTTCAAAATTGGAACCGTGTGTGTCGAGGGCATAAACAATTAGTCTAATGCTAATCATCTTAAGTTAAATGAAGACAAAACAGAAGTTATCCAATCACATTCTCGCTTTCAGTCCAGAGATTGTATTTCATCCTTATGTATTGGGGATGCAGAAAAAGTGAACCCTTTGGATGCCAATCTTGGTTATCTTTTTGAAAATGATCTTAACGGATTTGATTCACATCATCAACAATATTTGATGTGTTCTGCTTCTCATGCACTCCACAAAATCAGCAAATTAGGAATTTTCTGATCAGCAAATACAGATAAAATTTGTTCATGCATTTTGTAACGTTGCATTCAAGATTCTTATAATTCCTTGCTTTAGGGACGGAACACACAGTCCCAAAAATGTCCATCCAAAATGTGTAACTATTAGCACTATTTTTTTAAAGCAATTTTAGCACATTTTTGAAAAGAGGCCCTTCAATTTTCAAAATTTGATATTTTTGCACAGTTACGGTGGTAATTGTCTTAGGAAAACTATACCTGCGAACGAGTGGAATGCCTTAAAAAAATGCGTATTTATCACCAAAATAAGCGATTTTGTAATTAGAATTGGGATCCAGATTGGACTTACGGCAGAGCTGGAAATGCTACGTTATGTCGTCCTGATGAAAGTTTTGAATGAAATGAAAATAGTGCCACCTCGCGAAAATAACCTCTAACTTGGGTTTGCCTGAAGTATTTAAAACAACTAAGGGATGAGCGTAGACAAGGGACATGGCACTATTTCCCGGCCTATTTCACATTGGCAAGGCCGTTCCAGCAGCCGTTATATTATCGGGATCCGATAATAATTATTCTAGTACAAAATTCCTTCGTTTGTGACCACATAGGACATTTCGAGCTTCTTAACCATTCACATGTATAGTTACTTAGCCAGTTACCAATGCAATCGTGTGTAAAAATCTCCCAAAATTTTGACAAACAAATTGGGGCGCTCTTCAAAAATGTGCTAATATTGCCTTTTAAATCATGGATATTCTTACCAGATTGAATAAAAATTGCAGGATTGAGAATTTGGTACCAAACTACAGTCTAATACTTTACATAAAGAATGTTGCATTACTTATTTTTCTCTTTGATGAAGGAAATCCCTGTCTGAAGGTTACTGCTAATGTTACTTTTTTTTGACCTCTCCAGAGGAAGAAACTGTCCCGTCCAAAAAATAAAAAATAGTAACGTTTTAGCAACAATTTTTTTGCTTAAAAAACGCTATTTATCAATGCTTTTCAAAAATTTAAAAAAACTATTTATTATCTCTTTATCACATGTCCTTATAAATCAAACTAACTCAAATATTACTTTTGCTTCTAAATACAACATATCATGAAGGGAACTCATGGTCCTTTTACTGTGAAACATGCCATAAACATTCCTCGCGTTTTATTATCTCTAGTCTCATGGATGCTAGCACTTTTTCTACAACTCTTGAGTGATTGTCTGCAAAGCACGGTGATGATGAGAAACAGGTCATTATAACAAACTGTTGACCAAACAGTGGTTTTTGTGTGTTACACTCCAGCGGGTATTGTATATCTTCATTAACAATCATAATGCAACATTCAAACCAATAAAATAATGGGAGTTTCTGTTAACCTGACACTTTTTTGACACGCTTATGGATTCAGAAACCTTAACAGAATACACCTGTGCTTTATTCCGTTGAAGGGTTTCAAATTCTAAGTGTGTCAGAAAAAAGATGTGTCAGATGAGGTGAGGTTACGGAAACTCAACAAAAATACCTACAGATTAGAAAGGCTTGCTTATGATTTTGTCAGAAAACTTCAATTGAAAAAGGCTATATAGCCCTCACAAAAGGTTGTTGTGGAGACCAAAATGAGGACAATAACAGTAAGTCTGTGATGTCTAGCTTACACTTACAACTTACTTCTATTTCTTTCAGATCCGTCTGAACAAACCACATCACTATACAAATCCAATTAAGCTGTCACTATGTCTTTCCATATACTGGCAGTGTGACTGCTTCATACTTGGCTTGCTTAGATCTGGTGTCATATGGACTCCCTTGTTTTCCAAAATGCTACTTCTTTTGATACTTCATAGTGCTGCCTGAATCCTCTGTTCACTGAGGAGATAGAAAGCATGCTCAACCAAATTTGGTTGGAGGAGATTTTTATGTACAGTGTTGTTCTTTCCTGAATAGACACAAGAGAAATAAGTACTATTATGTTTTGATGATTGATTTACTTGAACACCCTAACACAACAAGCAGTGCAAACCAGTCTTGACGGCAACGTTCCCGGAACCACGTAGGTGGCGTAGCTCACGACTAAGGCTTTGGCGGAACTCTCTCAATACTTTCGTAGTGAAAATCCAGGTGGTAACGACCTAAACCGCCCCAGATATCTATGAGGTAGCCAACTTTTAACAGTGTATCGCATGGAACGCCCTTTCGCATGGTTTCCACCCGGGTTGGAGACGGTGGAAAACATACAAAACAGCATACATCTGAGCAAAAAGTGAATTTTATGATTTTATTTCAAGCCTCGTGGACGTCACGAGGGGGGGGGGACGGATGGGCATTGGGGTGAGGCTCGACATATGATCACATGATTAAGCCCCCAAGCCGTCTTCGGAAGCATTCGATGCTCGGAAATGTCATCCAAACAATCTCTCAAATTGATACCAATTTGACCGATTTTGGAGTAAAGTAAGTGTTTAGATCTTACAATCGTCATTATTCGCTACGCAAAAGTGTAATTTAGATTTTTGGGCGTGTTTTTAAGTGAGGTAGGTTTACCAGGGCTTAAAGACTTTATTTTCAAACATAAATAAATGAAATTCCTGTTTTTAGCGCAGCGTTAGGCTCTCACCGAGGGGTCTCTGGTTCGAATCCCAACGGGCGTATTTTTTCATTTTCCTTTCCTCTTTATCCTCCTAAATTAATAATTTTAGGCACTAATGATTCAAAGTCACTTAATTAGTTATTCAATTTTTTTTCCGAAAACTACGTGTTATAGGCCAGATCGGACCGTATCAAAATGAATACACCGTATAAGACGAAAAGTATTGTGAATACCGTTACACAGGGGTGGTGAAAGCTGCGATGATACACTAAGCAAATATTATCTGATGATGTATGATGAAAAACATCGCAAAATCAGTAGGTGAGCGGATGCATTCCCCGTATGGGTAATGCATCCTATCACCCCCAGAATCCTTCATCAACAACCATCATTCTCCAAGCACAGGAGCATAACAACACAAAAACCACTTATGTGCAACATCAAAACAGTTCAAGACATCTACCAGTACATTGAAATCCCTTCAGCATGCCTTCAACAAACAACCCACGGGCCCTTGGAAGTTATTGGAATTTTCATTATGATGAAACTATCATTGCTTTATTGGCCCTGTCTATACCATTCATGCCCCCCATGCGCCCGGGAGATGCGCACACACTCTATAACTGTACAGTGGCCCCCTTCATCTGGCCAGACGCAACACATGGCCTCTAGGCCTATCTCTAGTTCCGAAAACTCTGGATGGGGTGTTAATAACAAAATAGACAGGAGAAAAGTAATGTAATAAAATATAAAAGAAAAATAATCATAAAAGGAGATGACTCGATTTAATTTAAAGATAAATCTTGATTGAATGATTTTGACTCCAATGCCCCATGTGTAAAGAATATCTAGAGGGTTGCAACAAAGCCTTAACTCAAAAATACTGTTTACTTTTGGAGAAGTGATGTTTAATATTTTCTTAATAAGCACAATCCTCATTACTCAAATGTAACCATCTCATAAAGCTCTATAGGTACAGGAGCAAACATTATCTAAACTTTTAGTAAAAAAGAAAACAATGTTTAATTTGAACAGCAGATTAAAGCAATTCTTTTAATATTTCTTTTGAAATGATGAGTTACGTCCTTTCTGACGGTAAACTTGAAAAAGGTAATCTGGAGTTACATTTTAAATCATGCTATGATTGACAAATTTTCAATCAGATGTTTAATCATGTCATTCCTTGGATGTTTTAACAGAAATCATCAATATACGCGGGAGGGAGCTAAAAACGATGTTTGCAATTCGCAATTGTGCAAGCTATGAAGCCTCAAACTCATTGTTTTGGCCAAATACAATTACACATCAGACGGTCGTAACTCAGAGTTAAGGCTTTTGTTAGTAAACAAAAGTGTGCACCATTGAGATGTGGTGAAGTGTTAATTTTGCTTTATAGGCCAATAGGAAGTAGAAAGAGCTGAGTTAAGGCTTCATGGGTTTCAGATCGTAGGTGTTACAGATTTTTTTGGTACCAAAAACCTCAAAACACCAAAAAGTGAGTACGTCCTTCTGTTTGTCAACCCGATATTCATGCCAAACTTCCAATCTGGTTGATGTGAGAGCTACACCATGATTTGTAAGCTCATAGAATATTGTAAAAATTACTATGGTCGACCCAAAATCGCGTACTTGCTCCCCCATTAAACAATCCAAACCAAACACCTTTTACAAATAAGATTTCCGGGTTAAACAAGAAAATAGCGGCTTTGTCAGATGCCAAAATTTTAACAACTTCGGGTAAAAAAATGCGGGTTCTGGGGATGAGGCTCTTTGCGATCCGACCATGGCCCTTAAAATTGTTGGCACTTTTCCAATCCAAGGCACCCGCTAGTCAAGAAAATCCTAGATGATAATAACACACAACCAACTAATGAACAGCAAACACTGCCCAAATTGCACAATACACAATTAGGTAAGTGACCAATCGGGTGAAAGGCAGAGGGTGTATTGAGTCAATCCCACAATGCACCAGTTTTGGGAAATTTCATCTCAATAGGGTCATGTGATCCCATAAAAATCCTATTCTTTACACATAAAAACCCTGACTTTTACGCTCATTTTAGCCTAGAAAGCGTTAGTACTTAGGGAATTTTTAGCATGATTATGAATTGTCTTGTGGTTCTTAAACTTATGGAATACTTTTTATCCCTAAGTACTGACATGTGTTTAGTACAGTACAGTATAGTCACATTGCTATGCATCATGGGATTGATTCAAAACACCCTCTGGGTGAAAGGTATGCAGGGCATCACTCATCCTAAACAAAAAAACCTCCCACCTCTCAGAATTCTGTGTTTGCAAAAACATCTCACTGCAAATGTTTGTAGATCTAACAAATCTCAAATTCAATGGGGTATGACATTTAATTTTATGGTGCTCCTTTAACACATTTTAGCAGAGGAACTGGAAACGCCACATTTCTGTCCGTCCATTGTGAAAATAGTGCCACCTCATGAAAATGACATCTAACTTGATTTGTCCAAACCAGCGGAACAACTAATGGATGAGTGCAGACACGTACATTGTGCTGTTTCCTGGCTATATATTGGAAGGACCTTTCCAGCAGCCACTAAATTATTATCGTATAAGATATTAATTATCCTAATTACAAAATTCCTTCTTTTGTGATACATAGACATGTTCGGCATACCATTCACAGGTATAGTTTACTAGCCAGTTACCAATGCAACTGTGCAAAAATCTCAACATTTTTGGAAAATTGGAAGCGCTCTTTAAAAAAAAATGTGCTGTTATTGCTTTAATTACAACAGCAAATCCACTGAATAGGCAGTCATGATCACCCGGCTCTCGCAATTAGCTGGCTTTCTACCCCTCCCCCTTGGGGCACAGGGGCCAAAAAAGTTGATACTTGGCAAGCCCTCCTCAAGATGAAGGGACCCTGCAAGTTCCACAGTCAGGCGATATTCCAGTGTGGAGAAGCAGATCTGGACCAGGGATCCTAAATAAATCGGGATAGGACACTCGATCAA
>JAMKCH010035119.1:0-26083 GCA_023653785.1 Ophioderma brevispina | reverse complement strand
ATGGTGATATACTCTTGGTATTCTCTAGCACATTCCGTGGAAAGTCCTGGTATATATTCCGTCCTAACACCCTCTGGTTAGGAATCTCCGTTGCAGTTTTGTTTCACGTTGTTGGGATTTGTCATAGTTATGGGCTTTTGGAGCAATCCTTTTAACGTTCTGATCCAGGTCAATAGTGAATCCTTGCCAGTCAGTTTTCCTGTAGTTAAAGCGACTCTTAAAAGGCACGTTTGTTTGGTCTTACTGCAAGCGTTGACTTGGATACCGATTGGTCGATTTTGAGTTAGTGGGACAGATCCGTGATAATCTTGCTAAACAAGTTAGAGATGTTTTTACTAACAATATCTAGATCAGGGTTGTAACCTCTCTTCCAACGAGCGCTATGAAATGATGGCTGCAGCTTAGAGTCCGTGAAGGAGACGTAGATGTTTTGAATGGTCTATCAATTCTTCTAACAAGTTATCCATCTTTGTTCCTTTTCATTGTAGCCCCTTTGGGTACTATTGCTGTTGAAATCGCCAATAAAGAATCGATGTTGGTGGAATTTCCCAAGGCTTATTGAGGTGCTTGAAGTCTACTTATTGATGGAGGTTTGTACACGGATGTAACTATGACAGAGCTGAGCTTCAATGGTGAGGACTCGATATTGTTGTCATCAGACATTGATGTTGCCTCTACTGTGGTGCCTGATTTTACATTATTAGCACTTCCATAATTGTCTATTGGTGGTCTCTTCGGTTGCAAGGACCATTCCTTGTATGGTTGGGTGGTGGTTATTGATTCTTCTGTGGCGTGTCCTGCAGGCATCGGCACATCGCTTGGAGATGTACACATATCTGCAATATGATGTTATTATTTTTGGCATAAGAAAACACTCCACGTTCACTGATGCTATAGTCAGGCAAGACCTTAGAAAGGCCTGCGCTGAGGTCTAAGATCATTGATATGGGCATACTTAAGAAATGATTTTAGGGAAAACAGTGTTTGTGCTGTAAGATATTTCACTGACTATCAGTTACTAACAGGGATACCACAAGACGTTCTCTACTTCGTCCCCCTTCTCTACTTCATGTTTTCTATTGAAATAGAAGCATCATATGAAATCAACCTTTTATTTTATTGTAAAGTTATTTCGGTAAAAATAAAGGTAGGGAATCTTTGAGTGTCCAATCTATCTGACATCAACTACATATCACAGAAAATATGATACTTGGAATTTCTTCTCGTTGCACCTTTAAGATAATCGGTAAACCAATAGGAAGACGTTGTTACAAAACTGTTACGCATAGCGAATGCGCGAACCGGCCATTTTAAGATCCAGGAAATGGATATTTTTGAAAACTAAACAGAGCAGCTATTCGCGGATTGATTACACCTTCCAAAAACTGTATACTGCAAAAAGCGCCTTTGCTATTTTGTGCATTTCAGTTGGGTTGAAGCTGGCGAACCACAGCACAGACATCAAGTTGAGGCGGGTAATTTACTGAAGCACTCATAGAGAACTTGTTAACAACACTGACACAGTGAATTCAGGACGACAATGAGAAAAATCGGCTTTCATCTGATTATCAAACAGAGATACTACTTTCCGGGTTAACTCAGTGGGTCTAAAGACGATCGGAACAAGCACCTTTAAATCAACTAAAGTGCACCCCCTACAAAGCACTAAGTAGGCATACCTGTGAACATTAACCCTACAGCGTCATGGTCAATTATCCTCGGAGAACCAGCAGGCTCACACGTCAGGGCCAACACCACTAGTAGCTACAGTATAAACATTTGTTTTTGTGTAATAATTTAATTTAATACCACTAGTCCTTCAAGGAACCATCATAAGCTTAAAAGCCTTATGATATCATAAAATACTATGCGATATGACTAAGTCTGAAAGTGCCGAATTGCAATCAAAACAAATGTATTAATAAGCGGCGATAACGATATTAAAAATCTTTACGCTTTCCAGAGACGAAAAACATAACTCCATTTGCAACGGGATAAACCTCCCTTAAATTGTGGGTCTTTTATATATTTATTATGTGTCATAATGGTTTTCGAAAGTAACTGCCCGGAGCGTTATAGATTGACATGTAAAACATACATATATTTTTTAAGTAAAACGGCTTGTCTGTTATGTACCGGATGGCTAAAAAAGACTAAACGCGCGTTTGCGGTTAATAGTAGAAGGTCGTCTGTAGGTCCCGTGACCAAATACTGGAAAACAAATGTTTTGAAAGGGTTTGGTGGTTCCCTGATGGATACTGAATATTTGACTTGGGCTTGTCGCTTGAAAGTTCCGGGCATTTTTGGAGGGGGTAATCAAAGGTCAAATAGGGGTCAAATTAGAAAAAAAATGTCCAAAATTGTATCAAAAGTGGTATCAAATTATTATTCTGGTCATAAGGCATCCAAAAAATCACCTCGGACCTTTCGAAAAACGGAAGATGGCCAAAAATGTTTGAAAAGGGCAACGCACTTTTAGAAGGAGCAATTTGCTAAAAGAGCCACATTGTCCGATTTTAATGATCTTAGTGTCTAATGATATGTTTGCCTGCATGCCAAATTACTAAGCAAACTTTCAAAATAATAAAAAAATTCATATCCCTGACCTTGAAATTTCAAAATGGCTGCCACACACGCAATTTTACTCATCAGTGGCTTTGAACCGTGCTTGCAAGTTGTAAACTACGGGTGTCATTATCCAATCTGATGCAACAGTTGAATCACAGTGAACTGATCTCAATGTCATGAGGTTGTTGAATAGGCGTACTGGTAACATTTGCCCTCTCCGTAAGCTCCAACCATGAACAGAGTGCTAATGGGGACCTGGGTTCCTACCATTCAATGAGAATGCCTGTTTCACGTGGCGTAGTTACCTGAAAAATTAATATGTGATCAGGTGGCAGGGGGAAATTCTGGAGATTTGAGAGTGGGTTTTCCTGTTCATGCCTACCATTTTTTGGCTTGTGGCTTTTGCATTTGATTGGCACGGGAGGGGGGATTGTATCATTGTAATCAGGGGTGGGGCATTGTATTCAACAAGTGGATATCATGTTCGTTAACATGGGGGGGTGGCCTCTCCAACACACCATAAGCTCGTATTTTCACTTACGCAAGTATTTGGTTGATTTGCAACCCTAAACCAGATAATTTGGTTTGAGATTGATACACTAAGCAAGTACTTGGTTTAAGGTACACCGAAAACACGTAATTGGGGGGGGACCTGGATTCCCAAGTAGATTATGCTCGTTGGTGGGGATACCGAAACATACCAAGTGAACTTTCACTTGGCAAGGAAAACACCTAAGCAAGTTTTGGTGGATTTTCAACCCTAAACCCATGAAACAGGTAGTGATTTGCGTTTGATTTTGCTACCCTAAGCAAATACTTGCGTTAAGTTTACTACACTCAACAAGTACTTTGCATGATTTTGTAAAGACACCCTAAACAAGTAGGTAGTTAGGTAAACCAAAGTTTTTAAATATGGTTTTGTCCCCCCCCCCCCCCCGGGGGGGCGGATTCCCTGCATTCACCGTAACTCAGCTGAGTGAGGATTTATTGGAGCAAAAAAGATAATCGACTGTATGCAATTCCTGACGCCCAAGTGCTAGATGACCGCATAGTTCTCCGAGCCCAACGCCTTGTAGGGAGATCTTCTTTTATAGTTCTACCAGGGAACCAGCTACCATCCTCACCTGATTTCCTTAGAACCCACGAGGAGTGGCAGTTAACCGCCGACAACCCGGCCGTGGGACAGGTAGTAGGCCTATGGTTACAAGGTACCAGTAGCCGGCCCTCAAAGAAACCTGACTTGACCTGAAGTATTTTTTATATAATTTGTACCCAAACAAATATGTTTATTATAATATGCCTGCAACCATACAATGAACAGGCTTAGTGTCTTATGTTCTCTGCCCCTGATAAAGGAAATATTCATACACTCTGCGGTTCCCCGGCTTTCGAGATAACTAGTTTCGGGATCACTGACTTGAATGACCCCTGATGACTTGTCGGACCTTTAAATTCCGGAATCAACAATCGAACCCAAACAAGTCCATGTCATACACCAACGTTTACCCAATTGACATCCTTTGACCTGAGACCCTGATGACCTTTGATTACACTAAACCAATGAACAAACTCGACGTCTTAGACGGTCAAGGGGCGCCCACCCCCAAGTTTCAGGAACATGCGACCCTCGGTTTCCGAGCAAATAGACGAGCGGGCGACAGACAGACCACCTGTATTAATTTATAGAAATTTATAGAAGTTTTGTTGACATTGTATTTATTACCTAGAGGTGGAAAAGTATCAATTGGTAACAATCACTCTACTTTTTGGGTAGCAAAAATATATTCAATACTGTTTGGGGTGGAGTCATGCACAATTATTGTTTAGGGTAGTAAATTAAACCAACGTACTTGTTAAGGGTAGCAAAATCAACCAAATACTGTTCAGGGTTGCAGAAATCACCCCAAAATACTGTGTAAGTGTTTTTTTGGCTAAGTGAAAATACGCGCTTATGGTAGTTTCGGGAGCATGTACGGAGCAGGATATCCACTTTTATACAAGTGGGCCCCCCACCCGGTACCGTGAAATAGCCAACGCAAAAGCCAAAGGTGTGAGGCACATGAAACAGGAAACCCACTCTCAGAATTCCCCCTGCACACTGTTCACATAATTTCAAGGTAACTACAGCCAACTGTTTAAACAGGAATTCACATGTTGAAATTTATGAACCCAGATGCCCCATCATCACCTCTTGAATCTGGTTGGAGCTTACGAGAGGGCAAATGTTTACCAGTACGCTAGTCACAAAACTTCAAGTTGCATAGAAGAAAAGACATTGAGGGAAATTCACTGTGATTGTAACAGTGATTCAGACTTGATCAGGATGAATATGACACCCCGTTAGTTTTACACTGTGCAAACAAGCAAGGTTACAAGTACCACTAATGGAGTATGTGTGTGGGCAAGCCGTTTGAAATTTCAAGGTCGGAGCTATGATTTTTGATTTGAAGTTTGTCTCAATATTGAAGTTGGAAACATATCATTAGACCACACATATTCAGTAAATCAGACAAAAGTGGCCATTTTAGCGAATTTGACCTCTTCTTATAAGTGCCATTGGACTTTGACATTTTTAGAACAATATATCCTTTACTAAATTGTCATGAGGTGAACAAACTTACATTTTTGATCATTATAACCAGGCGAATAATTTGATGCGAATGGGACAAATTTTCAATTTGACCCCTATTTGACCTTTGATGACCCCTCATGAAAATGCCCGGGGACTTTCAAGCAGCAAGCCCAAGTCAAAAAATGTTCAGTATTCATCAGGAACCCAAAAACTTTCAAACCTTTGTTTTACAGGCATTTGGTCTCGACATACGGTGATCTTCTACTACGTAATTGTGCAAACGGTTTTTTTTTTTTCCGTATATCATAGCATAGCTTTGCTGGTGGCTATTATTAACACTTAAGTGTATAAGGGTTTGTCTATGTGGCCCCAACGTTTGTTTTCGTGAGCCACGTTTTTTCTAAATCTATAATTTTTTAAAATTACCTAAATATTAAGTTTGACGATGTGGTGGAAAAAAAAAAATTAATCGGCCATGGCGCTTTCATGCTAATTCCGCTATTCAAAACTGTTTTGCCCTTAATCGTTCCGGTTTTAACTTTTTTCATATTTATTCAGCCAATGTTAAATGTATTTAGTTTCCCTATTATGAGCCATTTTTTTTTTAGGAAAAAGGTCCATTCGAGGCCAGCGGGCAGATCTCATAACGTTTACAAAGGTGGCGCACCCCTAGGAAGTACATAAATTTTTCCCTAAATAAATTATCTGAAAATTATTAAAACAACCAGTTCTATGAGTTTTATCGCGTCTTAGTATGTGCACAGGTTCTGGAAAAGAATTAAATGCCCTCTCATTCCCTCTGAATATTAAATTTACCAGCAGTGGTACACCACGAATTTATTGACTCCAGCAATAATGGCGCATTGATAAGTAAATCAGTTTGTATGCATAGGACAAAGGACTTTTTTTATGTGGACCTGCAAACCCTTCTTAATTGTCCATGAAGTTGAATTGAAAAGGTCAGGTGTTTCACCGCCCGATTTAGATGAGCTACGCCACGTTCACCGAGAAACTAAAACTCAGCTTCTACGTGAGTTCAATATCTACTCTAAATCGGGAGGCACTCAATCTGGAGCCACGAGTATTTAAGGCGGTTAAGACCCCCTTTTTCAGCCATCGTTATCACCCAAAGACCACAATATGTTTTTTTTAAATTTCACCCAAACACCTATATTTTTTTTAAACTTTCACCCAAGGGACCCCCTATTTTTGTAAAAAAAATTACCACTGTCACTCAAAAGACCCCTATTTGGGGGAAATTTAAAAATTTCATCAATTTTTTTGTTTTAATTGAAAACGAAAATTTGCAAAAAATCTCACCCAAAGACCCCATTTTTTCTGAAAATTTTGCCAAATTTGTCATCAGAAAGCCCTATTTTGGCCATTTTGCGCGTATCTTCACCCAAAGATCCCTATTTTTCAGTCCTCTGTCACCGAATGACCTGGGTTTGGAAGCGGCGAGCCTTACAAACCCATATCATTCATCTTGAGTGCCCCCGGCGTCTATTTCATCATTATTCGAAAAGGATGAAACAAGATGAACAAAAAGTGTTCTTGAAAGCTGTGACCAAAAACATCTTGTTGCAGAACAAGACCCGCAACTTCAGGTTGGACCTCCTGTCCATTCAAATGCCAAGTTTTGCTCGGCATCGGTTGACCGGCATTTCATATAGGACGATTGAATACAAATAAAACAAAAAAATATTCGATTACGCTTTTAATGCAGGAAAATGAATAGAAAATCGGCAAGTTACGAGTTTGGTTCTGACAAAGATGTTAGGTCCAACAGATTGCCAAAAAAGGCTTTTTCATGATTTTCTTCATTCTCTCGTTTCCCTTCAAATGAATGATGAGGGTCAAACGTTAAATGACAAAAGTAGGACCTCAAAGATTATTAATCGGGATCGAGGCCAAGAATTCTGCGTTCTGCATAATGAAAAATGCTCAATCAAAACGGGTGGTGATTAAAGCATGGAAATTTTCCATGCATGGGTAATAACAATGGTATTGAGTTCGTGCTAAAAAAAGGGAACTAATTACTGTGTTATTGCATGGTGTATTCAGACAATAATTGAGATGGACATTTAATTCATTTTCTTAGAATATTTGCACAAGCAGCCTGTCTTCAAAAATGGTACAATCACGTCATCTTACTAGGCAGAATACTAAAAAAACAAGGACTGGGCTGCTTTTAATAGCGTTTGTTTCATCTCACTAGCTTTTGGGAATTTAGCAGTATATAAGCAATTAGTGCGATACACTAAAATAGTTTAATTTTATGCCACTTCCAGCATGGGCAGAGTTGGTTCGAGTACTGTGCCAAGCTGTCTTGAGCTAACAAAAGATTGCAACTTGGCCAAAAGAAACAAAACAACACAGATTTAAGTATACAAAGTCTAGATTTTCGAACACATGCTTTAATAGTCAACACAATAAGTTCAATGATAAATATTTTCTTTCATAAATAATACAAATACAAATATTCATTGCACATTTTTAATAAATGGAGCTTTGAATTTATTCCAAATTAGCTAAACTGTTAAAATCACTGACAGGACACGGAATCCCGCACGGAACGGAATATAATTATATAACTAATTCACCATTTTCACTCAACCAGGAAAGTGGCGGCAAACTAATTTTTTGTTCAGCAGTCGAAAATGGAGTTATCTATCGATTGAAACAAGCAAATGGAGATGAAAACAGATCAGTTTTTTCTTTTAAGTGATGCCACAAACGGTTTTAAATATTGAAAAACAAAATCGGTTGGCATTGTACCATTCTTTTTAGTCAGGCATCCAGAGAACACACGTAGAACTGGTTTTTATAAATAAGTTTTATATATTTTTTGAAAAAAAATTCTTTGGTAAATACAATTTTTTTCGATTTTGGCCCATGGCTATCGGAAATGTGGTTCTTTTCATTTTCATTTTGTGCGGCATCATAAAAATCGTTTGGACCGCCCATTTGGCTGGGTTACACGATTTTCATCTTTTTTTCCGATTATGTGGTCAGTGTTAATGAGCCCTCAATTAATGACCAGAGTTTTAATTTAAATTCCAACGCAAAGTGGTTTTCAGAGGGATGGGGTCCACATAACCCCACTTATACACAACAGGAGTGCACTTAAAGGTATTAAAGTCTCAGACGGGAACGGAAATCGCATTCATTGTTGTATCATAAATGTGCCCCGTTGGTTAGGCTTTGTTGTCGACCGATATTTAATAGGGGTATAATTCATGTCGGCCTATCTCGTGTTTCTTTCTTCCACATCTCAAGGATTTTCGCATTAAACCCGAATGAAAAAAATACGTGCACACCCTGAAGTGTGAAATGATCGTAGCCCAATCCACCACAAACTTAAACTTCTGCGGCACTGCCATAAACATAAAACTCAAGGAGAAACCTAACAGAAGAAACCTGTTTTTGAAAATATAAATAAAAGATCATATATATAGTGGAAGTAAATGATCAAATTTTTTGTGTAAAAGGATGAGATAGTACAGCATGTTTCCAGGCCATTAATACCAGTTTTTACCTGTGAAAAAACCGATCGGTCGATATAGGGGGAAAATCTGCGATCTAAAAAGGAAAATAAGAGCTTATACTTAAGACGGATAATTGCAGACAATCAGTGATTAGCAATCTGTGTCGCATTATTAGGGAGGGGCAAGTATGAACTGTTTTTTACCAATCTTTTAAAAACGAAGCATATTCTGTGGCCATTGGCTCTTAAAAATGAATCAGGCAAGCTTTTCACTCAAGATATTTGTAGGTTGGTCGTGGATTTTAAGTTTGTACATGAAAGTTCTATTAGGGTTTTTCTGCTACTTTTGTAAAAACACAAAAAACAAAAACATGATCTTCATCCTGGAATTTTGCTTTAGAAGAAACGAGCTAGAAAAAATAGCAAATATCTCAATGGCAGACATACATTTTGCAAAAATTCTCTTTCAATTGAGGCAAGGCATGCACAGAACAACCAAAACAAGACCACTAGTTATGTGAGTGAGTGAAAAATTGACGGAGTCTATTGTTGTAAGGTAAGCTTTGCAACCAGTGTTACATAACTTGCTAATTACCTGTGAATGGTCAGTGGGGGTGTTTATAACAGCATGTGCATGTGTGGTATATTAACATAGAGTAGCAGGCAACTCATTGTGTGTAAAGAGGTGTATTCCTGTTCTATAAATAATTTAAACAAGTAGGTGAAAGCTGTAGCTGTGTTTATGACTGACTACACGCCCTCTGCAAGGTAAGACATTTGTTCTTTATTCTAGCACAATCATGAACTTGGTTATTATTTGTCAAACCTATGGTTTTAAAACCGGGAGGAGGGCAATAACCTAGGCAAGTGTGCAGCTTACATAGTTGTCTTTGTTTGTATGTGGATACCTTTTGAATTAAAGAGTGCTCAATCTCAGTAAAGAGGAGCGAATTAAAAATTCAAGTTTAAGACTTCTGGTAAAGTATAGTGTAACATTCGTTTGTTAATTGGGGATTTTTGAGGTCACCGTCTTCGAGTCTTCTGTTCTAGGTGCATTGACGCATGTGGAAAGTCTGATGTCAAATATATCGATATGTTGGGCAATGTACAAATTCCCAATCACAAAGTCGGTTGTCATTAAGTCGGAATTCATAAACGATCTAATATTATTTTGTTAGAAAACATATTCCTGTTCTCTTCAGAGGTTGAAATTCTATATGACGAATTGGTCAAGAGCGGCTGAAAAAATCCTCAAACTACATAAATGCAAAAAAAGAAACTCTAAAAGGAACCGATTGAAGACAATTATCATTTTGTATGATATGAAAAAATCATCTGGCTTGAACTTACGTTTGCTCAAAAACGTGAGAATTGGCTTAATCAAGCCGATATGACGATTATGCCATAAAGGCTTGTGGCGTTATAATACGTCATAAAAACATATTTTTTTTCGAACAAGCGGACGAATTAAACTGAAAAAACTGTAAAAATACATGAATCACAGGGAAGACCTAGAGAGACCAGGACTATGCATATTCAATGGAACACTTGAAGAAATGTAACAACGTGGATGACGTCATTTTTTTTTTTTCCCCCACCCAAGTTTGCGACAAGACTTTCAATCGCTGATGAAACAAAATCTTATCGGAAATTATTATATTGCGAGGCATAAACAGACGTGTTAAAACTTACAAAAAGATGATAACGAAATATATTTTGATGGACTATTTTGGCGATCTTATGATAAATAACAATGGTGAGATTCAATCGAGAATATATTTCGCCCGGGGGCGTTTGTATTCTAAGATGGATATTCATGCTCGTGTATGGCCACCCAAAACGTACCCTAAGGCGCTCACTGGCCTCACTTGACAAAGAAAAAACAACCCTTTGCTAAGGAGCAAATAGTTGGTTGAATGCTACCCTCCCGAGTATGTGGTTGCTTTTGTTACCCCAAGAAGCGATTTAGGTTTATAATTTTATACCCTAAACAAAAGGTTGCATGCCTGTTTAACAATGCACCCTACACAAGTATTTGATGATCTAATTTGCTGCCCTAACAAGTATGTTTATCTAATGTGCTTGCAGTGTTACATTACACTGGAACAGGCTGGAAGTTCTTAGTGCTGAAGTCAACATGTTTCAATGAAGTTTTCGTTGGTACTTCATCTTTGCGTACATCACTGCTACCAATGTTCATTCTTAAATTCCAAATCAATTATTTTTATATTTGGGACCAAGAACTTGGAAAGGATTTTTCTTTTGGGCCCCTATACGTTCAAAAGTAAGATGCCATTAATAATCCAAGTCCTTTAAAAAATTTGTTTTAATATATAAAGTCTTTGGAATTAAGGGTGATGTCATAATTGGACCAGTTGTGTCTGCAAATTCATCCATTTCATTGAACTAGAACGAAAATATTAATGACTTTATTTGTAGTGAACCGAGGACAAGGAAAAAGAAAAAACTCAATTCCGTCTGTGCACAGACGAAGAACATTCATCATAGTGTGATTAGCAGCCAGAAAGATATGAAATTAAGAATCGTACATTGCCAAAATACTGGGGACTTTGCAAATTCAGGAAATGATTAAATCAAGCGGGGAATTATCATGGAAATAATTTAACGCATAAAGGGGGTCCCAAGGGCCCATTTGTTTGTTTTTCGGCCCGGATTTTTAACGCTGTAATATTAATATATTTGGTTTATATTTTTGTATGTCTTGTCTAACTTAGTGCGCTTGATTGGCGCAAAATATTAAAATCCATCGCGTCATTTTTGCGTTAATTAGCATGGGTTCCTAGGAACACTCCTTATGCCACTAAAGAAATTGCCAATGACAAAAAAAATTTGGGGAAAAAAATTTAATAGAGTTTACTGTATTTTATTTTCTTTCAAAATGCCATACAAACTATTGACAAAAAAAGATAGAAATAATTAAAACAATTATGGAAGGAAACGTCTAGTGGCTATTGGTGACCATAATATTGAGATATTATACATCATATAGCGGTTTTACTGATTAAAAACTATGGTCCATATTCACAAGCAATAAAAATTATAACAGTTAAGGAAACATTTATGTTGTGTTGAATATGGTAAATATAGTTATTTTCCACCAATGAATGCAATCGCACGAGTCTAGGTGAATCAAACGCCGTAGAAATGCAGAAACAATTAGTGTCTTTTCGCACATTTTGACGCAAAAATTCAAATCATGCAAATTATTTAGTGTTGATATCTTTGAAGCCTTCTACTATGTGGGCTTTCAATCTAAATTCTTTAGGAAGTGTTTATATACCCCCTTATGCACTACGGAAAGAGACAACCGGGAAGAAAAATCGCTAGTTTCCAAGCCTTTTATTGATTTGTTTTCAAGTATTCAAATGTCACACCCTAACAAGTATTTGTGGCGTGAAAATCATACCCTATTTTCGTATTTTTGTATCGGGCGTTACATCGTCTGATCTGAAAAAACGTTTACGCGTTTTTTGTACACTAGCATTCTGTTCGAATTGGAATAAAAGTCCCCGGGATATTGTCGGGTCACATGAGCAGGAAAGCCGACCTATTAGTAGGGTTTATAACTCGAATCCATTCTAGAAGTTTGAGGAAGAAGATTTGAAAATGTGTTTTTTCTATATTTGAAAGGTTCTTATCAGGATCGTGGGTCCACCTCTGGCCAATGTGGGGACCTACAGCTCAGTGGCGTAAACAGGCCTGCCGCCTGAGGGGGCAAATTTCCCGTTTTGGGGAAATTTTTGTTTTGGAATTTGGGGGGGGCAAAGGGCCAATTTTTTCCCGGTCAGAGGGCAAAAAACGACTGATTAGCAATGATTTTTGCAAATTGTTCCCGGCAAGTCGTCAGGGGGGGCAACCTGCCCCCCTGCCCCCCCCCCCCCCCCCCCCCCCCCCGCCATGTACGGCACTGCACAGCTCTAAAAGGTTCCAAGGTCATTCGGTGCAAACAAATTAACTTCAGATTTTTGTCAAATTATTGCCCGATGGTCATACTGAAGCCGAAAATTCATTTCAATTCTTTGGGTGACAGCTCTGTATACCATTTGCGGTCCAGTTTTGGGTGACCCCTATAGACAATGTATACCCTTCAACTTTTTTCCCACTAATTACGAAAACCAAATGCAAACTTGTAACATAATGCAAGACGAACAATTTGACACAGTTTAACAAATCGAGCACTGGGTAACGTTTACCCCCAGTATGACCTTTGAACCTTAAATAGGGCTGTACCTGTTTAACCTTAGGTCGGAACCTAGACAAACTTTTCCTCTTTTTTCCTTTATACTAGAAAATACGGGTGTACATATAAACACAAGTTGACTTGATTTCAAATTACCCATGTAATAATTTTACCTCCTTATTTTTAACAAGTTCCCACCTTTCACCAGGTTGGACCCACAATTCTGATTCAGCATCCTTTTAAACTATAGAAAAAACATTTTCAACCTTCTTCCCAAACTTCTAGAAATGGGATTCTAATTTATAACCATACTACAATTATTATCATGGGTATGAGAATATGAAGAGCTTTATAGTTGAAATATCATATACCGGGACGCTTACTTGAAGACTGCTATAAAAGCCAAGGTCACCACGTATCTCCGAAAATGAAAGACAGGAGAGCATTACTATTTGCGTATTTCGTTCTTAGTTATAATCTTCATCTTTGTGATCGGATCTCGTCATTAGCCCAGGAGCTAGCAGATATTTGTGACACACCGCAAGTACAAAAGTTTTGATTGATTGAATATTTAGACAGCCTGACAGGGACCCTTGAAACATGAATTTCTTAAGTGCCGCAAATTGTGCCTTAAGGAGGACTCTAGACAAGATTATACAGGTGTCAAATTTTTAAATTGATTCAGTCATGTTGAAAAGTATACACTTTATTTGTCTAACCATAACATTCAAAAAGGTATAGTTTGTACTAATCTTGACTTAAAACTGAGACGAATATACCTAACCGAGATTCGAAGCAAGTATCAATGATTGTTTGCGAGTGGGACGTGCGGTGTCTGGTACGATATTGTTGTGTTAATTCAACGATTCACTCGACTGATCGAGAAGCATTAATCGGTTATTCACTACATTTCAATGTATAACCCCAAGAGTTTGAAATTTTGGCGGCTATTTTTAAATCAATGATGCTTCACACGTGTGTGTGTTATTGTCAAAACGTCTTGAACACAGTTTAGTACACAATGACTGGTCCATATAAGCCATGGAAGAACTACCATGATCCCATTTTATACACTCATATATGATCGAAGTAGAATTTGCTCTAATTTCATGATTATGACAAGTCTTTGATTCTTAAAAATGTACTGGTTACTCAAAATGCGTATTTTCTCTTTCAATATCACAAGAATTGAAACAAATTTGGACGAATTTTAATTTCTAAAACTATTCTGTTTTAACACATAGGATCTAATTGACATTTTGGTTTTAATTTTGACTAACGTCTTTTGAAAATGAAGTTATTGATGGACATGGCCAAACCCCTACCTGTTTAATGTGAGCCGTTTTAAGAACTAATTATTATCCGCGTTAGGTCATGAATTGAGCACAAAAATTAGGTAAATGGCCCTGAATTTGCAGGATACCTTCGCTCATAAAACTTAGGGTGCTCACAGCGCCACCGTGCGGCCAGTAATTGCAAGCCTAAACAGACCTGGTTCGATACGCCCGAGCTGTTAACAATGGACTACAGCTTTGCTTCGCATCTCTGTTATGTATATTCGTCTCAGCTTATTATGGGAGTTATGGTTAAAAACAGCAAAAGAAGTCAATAAAAAGGGTCATTATCAGTTGTAACAGAGTCAAATTTTCAAGTTGCATCTGAATTGGATAAACAATGGTGCAAAATTGTTGGTGTAGTTGATAAGATTAAATTAATAGTTTTGACTGTCTTTAAATGCCAGTTACCAATGTATGGGGTTCCCCAAGGTAAGGCACCATGCATTCATAGAGTCTGATCTTGTACCCCCTACTTTTGTCGAAGACACTCAAAACTATTCCTATGTGAACTAACCTGACGAACATAATGTTTCTTTCCAATCCATCCCATTGATTTTTTTGTTTTGCATACTTTGAGTCGTGGCCTTGGCTTTCGAAGTCTAAAAATGGTAATAGTTTACTAGTATCAGATTAACACAACCAGCGAAATAGCTACCGGAATTCCAAAGGCCAGTAAATTGACAATCCCAGCACGCAACAGCAATTCTTTTCCCTTTCCCCGTACTGTCGAACACCAACATTACAAAATATGGAGAGGGTTAGAACTAAGGCCCAAAGGGAATTGGGGAGACCCCTCAACATAAAGGTTTGTGCAAAAATACAGGTTTTTTATCTTTCGTCCAATCGTGCGTTGTATTAATCGTCAAACGTGTAGAGAAGAATGTTTGCTAATTTGGCTTGTCAGAGGATGAAGGTGGCGAGCCAAGTAATGTGTTATGGAAGTGCAAAGTGCGCACAGCGTTTCATCAGTTATATGGATTTGTTCGACAGGTGGTAAACACTGAGCTTAAGGCAGTCCCACTTCAAGAGACTAACTCCGTGTCCATATAAATTTCGAAGTTGTTTGAATTTACTGTATGTAACCAGTGTTCCCATTAAAAACCAATTCTGACAACTGGTGTTTACTAAACTCCTATAATCATAGGACCGGGAGTACCAAACATTTACTACCACCTCACGACCGGGATTGTAAACGAGTATCATAACAAATATGTGCTTTTCGTCGGTATAGGAATAATTCCCTTTGTTGTATTTCTTTTTTGTTGCATATTTTTAAAACTGATCGGTTTTCTTTCTATTGACGAGAACTCGGATTTGTTTAAAGTTACGAAAGGGCATTAAAAAGGGAGTAGAAATTTTCGTGACCACCGCAAACAGAAACTGCTTCTTTCTTGTGAAATACTCGAATCAATCTGGTAATGTTCATAATAAATATATAAACACTACCTCTATGTAATATATCGTTCAGGATAAAGACTCACGTTTCTTTTGGTTGTCATGTTTTACATGCACAAAATCGCTGGTGTTCCGGAGAACCACTGATCATCACAGCTGAGGGTTACGTCAGGTTTTTTATCACATGACACAAACGTTTCTATTTCGGATGCGTCACAAAAACGTTCTTTAAGATTTTCCATCATCTCTCCGTTTGGTAATTCATCTATATTCGACTGTCAATTCTACGTAGAAAAACAGCGATAACTATTCACTGCAAAACCTGAAAGCACACCCAGTGTCCATAATGTCAGATGTAGCGGCTTTGGGCGCATATCATAACACCTCTCTTTCCATCCAAGTTTACAAGTGTTGTTCCGAGCCACGCAGTGCATCGTTGCGTATAGAGTGACTTCGGAAAACACCATGGTGTTTTGGTAGGTGCATCTTTTTATAGATATCCGTAATAACAGAGGGTGCTGTTGGTGAAAATTACACTTTCTGTGAGAAGATAAGTAATAGCCAGGTCGGCATGTAATTCTTCGACATAATGTTGTAAACTGAGTCACGCGTTTCACCTGGCAGACATGCGATGGTAATGACAATGTGGTGCTAGTTGCCGAAAGCCCCAAATAGTTTGGTAGTTTTTGGCCAATGCAATTTCGACCACGACTATTGGCGAAAAATCATCGTAACAAGGGCGCAATGTGGAGTTTTTATTCTTACAATTCACAGGAAAACACTATTGGAAGGATAACACCGGTCAAGCAACCTACGCCCACACGCGTTGGACAATATGAGGTATTATCGAGACAGGTAATGTCATAGCATAAGCGTATGCGATTTCAAATTCAACTTCGTCTGGACTGGTTCATTAAATTCTCATTTTGTTGTTCTATATGTCCATTTAACGCCTGAAAAAACCATTCAAAACAGCCATCAGAAGTGTCCGTAACATGATTCCAAGGATGAATGTCACGTAGCTTACGCCATGACAAAAAGAGCAAAAAATATTGCGGTAGTTGTACCAAATTTGTCAATACAATCATACTGTTAAACTACCGATTACACCTGTTATTTCGATGGTGGAATCTGGTTTCCACGAGACGGGCAAACGAGGTACAGATGGATATTCGCCAGTTGTTCATAGCCAGTATATATAATTGCAATGAAAAAAATCGGGCTTATCATGGTATCAGAAGTGCTATTTGTTGTATTGGCCAGACACAAGTTTGTTATAATCAAAGCAACAATCGCCGAATTGCACACATTCCTCATCGCAGCGACACGTGTTAATGTCATTATGGTTAGGCAAGTCCATCGCAACTCTCAAAATTGTAAAAGTCTGGTAAGAGTCTATTTTAAAGGTATATCTGAATGACCAAAATGAAGAACAAATATTTGGAAAAAATTAATAAAAATCCTAAAGGGGGGGAAACACCATGTTTTAGAGGACTAGGATCACCATATTAAGGGCTAAAGAGTGTGTTATTTTGGATGGTATATTCTTATCTAGTATACTAACGCGTGACTCACTTGAGAAAAATTATGGTCTGCCACAGGTTCCATTGTCGAGCCGTTTGAATTTCCCGTAACTGCATTCAGTGCCCTTGTGAAAAAACAGTCCACGGAACGGACCCATGGCTGTTCGGGAAATTGCCATAGATCTAACAGAAAGATTACCGCTCGCCCTCGTTTTGGGTGAATCGTCAGATTTACTCTAGGGACGTCGGGATCTACATTGATATTGGGTCGGATTTAAATCTATTAAGGATATCTATATGAATATATGTGTATAGCTGATGTGCAATTGTATATTGGTTTCAATACTAAGACCCCCACCGCCAATTAATAATGCACTCAGCGCTTGTCTTTCGTATATTGTGCCACCAAAAGCTGCGGCATGATGAAGACTCAATGAGGAAAGGAAGATTTCTTGTTACTGTTCTACCCATTCTAAACATGATGTGTCAGCTCTGGCTTTAATGGTTGGTGGAAAGTCATCCATCCCTCTAACAAATTGTTGGGATGGTCAACAAACAGGGCCCCTGGGCTGTTCGATTTTCATAAAGGGAAGATGGAAAGCACTCGTGAAATCTAATAAACTCAAAAATTCAGGAACCACCTGGACATTTTTTTTCAATAAGAATTCATTTTTGACTTAATTATTTATCATTTTTCGATGGTTATGACTGAGGTTAATACTCTGCGTTAGCTTTTGTGGGCATTGTTTAAATAGTCGGGGATTTTTTGGTTCAATTGGAAATTCCTCGGGCTACGCTTCTGGGGTAAAAGTCAAGGAACCAAATAAAATCATTACTATTATAAACAATGCCCTACAACAATTAGCCCCCAGGCAATTAAGCGCACGCAGTACTAATCTTCTTCGTCACCAGGAATTGGTAAACAGTTCTCTTTTTTAAGGTGGCATTTCACGATACTCTTACGTATTTCATCAATACCATCTCTTCGGATGAAAATGAACTCAGGAGTTAGCAACCCAGTCGGCAATATTAAAATTATTGGAAAAGTTAATGAGGAAGCCACGTGGACTCTGTAGTACAGCACTATTCTGGATCATGACTAGTGAGCATTTTTATCATAACAAGCGCAGGTCTCCTAGAGGCAGCCCTTCTCCAGTTACAAATATGTTTTTCAATCCTTGGATAAGCTGTTACGATGTCTCGTTGACGTCAAAGGTCAGAAATACCCTTTAACCCATTGCAAAAGTGTAGCCACCATGTGCAGTAGTGAAAGGTATGCAAACTTTGGTTATAATTAAACAATTACAACTTTATTAAATTTCTACCACATACAAAAGTATGTACAAATTAAAGCTCTGCTTCAACGATCACTTGGGGGTGTTTTATTTTCGCAACCACATTTTGTAGGCCTACATACAAAAGTATGTACCACATTAAAGCTTCTGTTCAACATCACTGGGTTTTTTATTTTCAAAACAAGAATTAAAAAAAAAACCATGACCCTTATAAATGTTATTTCAAATTAATTGATAAAACATCGGATTCTAATAATTAGCCAGGTATTAGGAACAAAATTTATGTCAAAATAAACGACCTTTGTGAATTTAGGCCTTCATTTTTGAATTTTTTAGGAAAAAATCGTATTTTTCCAAAAAGTGGACATAAAATTGCAAATATGTATTTTCGCTATATATATAGGAATCTTCTCAGTCCTGAAATATTTTTTGTCCGAAGTTCAAGACGAAGGAGTTTTCCTTGACGACCACTTAATATTCTTTAGTACCATTCAAGTAATCACCCACCTAATGTCCGTCGGTAACAATTAAATGTTCACTTTAGGACAACAAACTGGAATCCTTTTTGATAAAAAAAATGAAGATCTTTTGGCTGAAATAACAGCGGAAAATAGCTTGTACAAGATCCTGTGGTAATCAATGATCTGATACTATGTACGGCCCTGATTCAACTGAGATCCACAATCAAAACAAAGGGATATACGTACTATAGCTTACTATATTGATGGCTACTGGCAAATCTAACTTCTCATCAAGTTCTCCTTATGTACACTATCACAGCTAGTATTTTCTTAATACTAACAAGAAAGGTCGTTAAAAAGACAACGCCTCAGAATTCACCTGAAAACATTATATTATAATATTTACCTCTGGTCATGTCGCTATCTCTGCGCCGTGAGTCAGGATCAGTGCCGATATTTGCGAAGTGTATAGAAATGCTGTCTTTGATCGGACACGATTTACACCGTGTCATACGGAGTCAACACGATTGTGCTTTAACACTGCTATCATCATAATCGGGCTGAACGTCATGCATGGAGATAGTTGATATGGACCATCGTTTTGTTTCTTTTAAACCCTGAGGCAATGCACAATTGACAGGATGGTTGTACATCACTATGTATAGTTGTTGTATTGTAAAGGGCATAGAGACTTGCTGGTTTATGTGCTATAAAAAAAGCACCTCTCTTATCGGTATTACTATGATTGCAGCAATAAAAAATCTAACAGTAGAACCTTAGATGAATAAACCTGTTACCTGTTAGGTTTTTTTCCTCTAAGTATAACAAAAGCCAAGTTGATTAAAAACAAATATAAACCACGTCACAGGTTTATTTCCAATGAGGCCATGGGTTTGCATGTAAGGATAACGTATGTAAGCCAAAATTTTGTACAAAAATAAGAACCCGAATGCCGCATTTGCTCACTCTAGAGCGATCTCTGACTTGGTGTAAACAACTGGTCATGCTCAGTCTTGCACAAACAACTTGACTCATTTTTCTAAATTTACATCTTGGAAATTTAATTTCTACTTTCCCAACACACCAATATAAAACTTTTCTCGAGTAAAATTGAGAACTAAACTATATTTTTAAAAATCACCCAAAATGGAGGCTAATATAACCAGCTCCCTGCGTTTGTTGCTTATCGCGAGTGACTCCTTTGGTGCCATTGACCCAGGCCATTGTGATTAAAAAGCCACTGTCAGCGATTCTTTCAAATGTAAACAAATCGCGCCCCTATTTTTCATCAAAGTCCAGTTTTTTGCACTGTTGTATTTGAAATGGATTGTAGTAGACCCTGTAAGTGGCTAAGAAGCTTAACACCCACCCCGTAATTTTGTCAAGAAATGACTATTTTTATGCTTGTGTACTACTAATAAGTCGGGAATCCGACTTGTTAATTAGTCTACAAAACAGTCGCAAATGGTATCTTCAGACCGCTTTAAATGCTTAGTGTCTTTTTTTCACAAAAAAAGAGTAATATAAGGTGTCGATACGACCTAACACTAGCAACTTAACGACACACAATGGGGCATTGTGAGTTTGAAAAATGACTGATAGTGGCTTTAAAGGAGATCATCAGGCTGTGCTTTGCTTATTGTTTCTCGCTAGGTTGATGGGAGCTGCCATGTGGCAACAAATAAGCAGATGTGTGACGGACTGTTATAATTTAGCGGATTGTAATATTTTTTAAAAAACAATTTTTACCAATACTAAAACAAACCTGGAGGAATAAGCCGTAAAAGCCCCCTCATTTGATAATAGCTGTTGTTATTTTCTGTGGAATGTCAGATATTCGATATGCTTGTTCTGGGGCGGACAGCATGGCAAGTTCAAAAACTTTGTCTACTCGTACTTAGTTTGGTGGTTGGAGGCAACAACAGATATGGTCCACCAAACCCTTCTCTCAAAGCTTAGACTATAATTATGATATCAAAGTCATGGATAAACTAGATTAATTTAGCCCAGATCTCAACAAAGAGCATACAGCCAAGCAATATGTGTCAGAAAATGATTCTGGAAAGGAAAGGGTGCACAAAAACAGAGAAATGGGAACAGATCGTGAGCCAGAGAAGGCAAAGAAACACCAAACGCCTGGCGGCATACACCTGTCGAGATTGGGCGAGCAAGGAAAAGGTGATTGAAGATGGGTTTTGGGAAGGTTTTGCACAGGATTTTTCAGAAAAACAAATAGACACAAAAACAAAGGACAAGACAAACACAAGACACCACAAAGACAAAAGCTAAAACATACCATCCACAGGCACACCGACAAGACACAAAAAGCTACAACATAAATGTTACAATGCGGAATAAACACAACCAAATAGGAACACAACATTGGACAGGACAAAGACATCAATCCTCCCTCTCCACTCCTCTCCCCTCCTCGCTCTCTCTCTCTCTCTCTCTTTAAATTAAGCCAGGTTAGAACAGCTGCAGTGGCAAAACAACATAGAAAATAAAAATTTAACTAATATTATTAAAAAAAATAAAAAAAATAGTCATTTTTGAAATGGCTGCTTAAGTTGTTATTATGTTCCGAAATTTATGGTCATACTTTGTTTTATTCTCACCCGAGCTAAAAAATTGCGTAAATTGGAGACGTTTTCTGAAATTTGCATCTATGAATATTAAAACTTAAGACAGAGGAAAGAAAATGATACCCATATCATGCTCTGAAATATCCCTAATGCCAAAACATTTTATCAAATTAGAAAAGCATGAACACAGCTAGTCACATATGATAAAAAACAAGAGTTCATCCACAATGGAGAAACCTTTCTACAATCACAAAATAAATGTAAAATAGGTTCAGGAAGTTCATTGCGAAGTAAAATTTGGGGAATCAGCTGCCAATCCGGGTTACGAATTGATAGTATAAATAGCGCTGTGAAACAAATTTAAAATAAAAGGACCGCAACTTGGTTTCAATAGTACAAGTAAAATGCTCATGTGACATCCATTATTTCGACTCAACTGTCAATCTTTTAGAATTGAAGACGCATAATCGACCTTTGGAAGAGTATTCTATTGGAATATAATCACGGCAGATGTGCGTCGATTCAGAGGCATACAAACCTATAGAAATGTTAGCTACTCAAAAGTAAATTAACTTTGTTTGACAATTATCATGGGACAAAAGATAGACATGACGAAGCAATGGCCGACGGCTGGCCGAAAACGTCACTATTGCCGGGAGAGTAGTTGGTAACAGGGATGTCTTCTTCTTAATTAGCTAATTATTTGTTGTAAGAGTCATCGATGTTGAGAATCGTTTCAACATTATTTATAAGAGTAAACTAAAATTAGGGTTAGTCCTTAAGAGGCTCCAAAAAATGCAATGAGTTGTATTTGCATGATGACCGAGGCACATCGGTTCACATTTAATTATAGAGAATGCTATCACTAGTAACGCCGCGCAGCGAAAATAAGAATGCATTGCGCTATGATTCGTTTGATAATTATAGTAGATTTCAAAAAAGTGGACCTCGTTAAAAGTTTTAGGTCTGTCCATTCACCTTGAGAGGTAAGAGGAATGATTTTAATGGCCAAAGCTTTCAGTAAAAAGGTTTATGGTACTCATAAAATGTATAGTAATGTAAATAATGTTGACCTAAATACATCATTCACATCGAAGATAGCTTGGATGTTTTCATTGAAGATCGGATGAAAACATCAGCAAATATTCCATGTATTTGAACATAAATTAACTTTTACACTACAAAATATCATTCCTTATCACAGTATTTGAGAAATAATGCATCCTTATATTAATGCACGGCGTTAACACAACTAAGTTTTTATTTGGCTATCAAAAATGGGTGCCAACCTTGTATTAAGAGGATTACAGCAAAGCGGATTTAACTTTCCGGGCCAACCATGGCATAAGTCCTTCTCTCATAACAAAACCATGTAGAACTGAATGAATCAGTTTCCAATAAATCGTTTGCTACAGTAGCTTCGTATATGGACACAAGATGTTTTGTAATGGCAAAAATGCCTGTCTCCGGGTTTTTTTTTTTTTGCTTGGCGGGGATTGAACCCCATTTCATATCCACCTATCGAAATATGCATGGAGTCTCACTTAATATGAAAGCTATTCGTACGGCTATGATGAATCCTCGTCTCCAAAGTGGGGGGCGCTTATACATCCTCATTGTAATCGTTGGACACTGATAAAGGTGACGTGGATTTCGAACACTAGTGTCACTGCTTCCCGATATACCTATCCTTCACTCTCTAAGTTGACCTCCAATGACATTTGACCTATCCCTACCACCTAACCTATAGTTGGTGGAAATAAAGGTAAGGGTTCACCAACGAGTCATTTCGAAAAAGTTCACCGAAAAGGTTCACACACCCCTCACACACACCACACACACACACACACACCCGCGCACAACACACACATACACCACGGACGGACATACAGAGTTTGGATTAGTAGTTACCTCCGCAATCATTGCAGGCAACACCCATAGACTTTTTTGACACACTATGAATCGGAAACCCTTCACGGAATAAAGCACAGGTTTATTCCGTTAAGTTTCCGAATTCATTAGGTGTTCAGAAAAAAGTGTGTCAGATGGGTCATGTACGGAAACTCCCTTCTCTATGAATTGCAACAGCCGAACAGCACAATGGAACTAATTTCAATTGTTTTAATTCACCATTGGTCAAAGTATCACGTTCACACTTTATGGTGTTATTAAAATTCCTGTTCGCCCCCCTTTTGAATCACATGGAAAGTAGAAAACTAATTCCGTTTAGTAGGAGTTATATGGCAGAAAGTGAAACAAATTTCATCACGGGAAGACCTTATGCCTTCACATTCAGCCACTAAAATACATTCAACTTTTAAACTTTGTTTATAGTACGGGTGGCCTTTATGCGCCATTATTACTTAAAATGAAAGAAGGCACATAAATACATCGTGCCCTGGAATGTGAGAAAAGCCATCCACAGCACGGAAGTAGGTATCCGGGGGGGGGGGGGGGGCCACTGATTCCAGGTGGATAGTCAGGCTTGTGTATTTTGGCCTCCGCAAAAAAGTACCCCTAAGCACGTATTTCACTTGACAAGAATGACACCCAAAGCACGTATTTCAGTTGATTTTGCTATCCTAAACAAGTACTTTGGGCTTGATTTCGCTACCCTTAACAAGTGTTTTGGTTTTAATTTTAAAACCATTAAACAAAAGTTTAAATTTGCAAGAACTTTAAAAATACACCCTAAACAAGTATTTGACATCATTTTGCTACCCTAAACGGTACGTATTATAAAATGCTGCTTTAAAATTTTACAGGCTTATGGCTCTTATCACTGTAAATTTTTCAGAACGCCTTCTAAAATGTAAATGTACACCTTTTGAACAACTTTCTTACATGCTCATTTACGTTTTCTGTGATAAATACTTCCAGTTCCTTAAAATATGTGAAAATATTAAGAAAACTAATTAAATGATTACAATCCAATATACATTCTATTTTTGCTGCCTCAGAGTAAAAATAAAAAAGGTAAATTTGGCGTCGGAGTCGCTGAGAACACATCGGACACTTTAGAACATTGGCGTCTGAACCAACAGGCGGTGAAGTGTTCACTTCACTCAGAGTTCTGAAGGGTGAACACTTCACACGCCTAAAAAAATATTTTCAAATTCGGAACAAGGTAACACATAATTTAAGCAGAGCCTCGTTTCCACAATAGTGGAATAAAAAAAGTTATTAATATGTGTTATAAATGGTCCAATCTACCTATGTGGAACACATATTATGTAATTTTTATATGCCATATTTTTGGTAGGTGGCATTGTCTGCCGTGAATCTGTTCCAATGATTTGTACAGTGGCGGGATGGAGAAATGGTAAAAGCAATGTGACGGATACCAGCCATTTAAGGGATTACTGGTGTTATATTATTTATTTTTTTAACTATATGAATGTTTAATAATTAAACAGGAAAAATATTTTTATTTTTTTCTTTTTGTGTTTTATTTAATTATATTTGTTACTGACAAAAACAGGCCCATTGGTGGACAAGTGTGGGTGTCCTCTATCGAGACGCGCACTATTATCTAATTAAAGGGCCGTGACCCAATCACAAATAGCCTAGTCCCCAGAGCCCAGATTTTACCGGAAGTGGTCAAATATTTGGTATCTATACGGAAAGATACTATTTTTTCTCATTTCCTTGTAAATCATAGGGCTGTGAAGATGTTTAGTTTAGATGTTATGAGCCAAAATGTGGCCCATTTTGGTCGACCAATATTAAGTTTACACAGTACTCATGGGGTTAACACAATTATACTTTCTATAGCTCACACATCAAAATTGATTGAAATATCAGCGCTTACCTTGGGGTCAAGGTAATTCAATCAAGATGAAAAACTTCGTATAATTAAATCGGACCATCCTCTTCAACGGGGCGATGAATTTAAATATTTTTATTTTTCATGAAAAGATATGCATCTAAAAGTTAGACAAAAAAATATATCGGGTCGAAAAAAGAATATCGTTTAGTCATAAAAGTGACAAAATAATTTGCGGGTCCCTAGGACCACCCCTTTGTTTTATTTTATTTAAAAAATGATAATTCGGCCCTTATTTTTTCCGGGGGGGGGGGGGAAGGTTGGAAATTGCGTATGTGGGCCCATGTTTTAATTCAAAATATGATAGATGAAATAAAAAAAATAAAACTGGGAAAAATAAAAAATTAAATCAGGCTTTAAAATCGCCCGATATAATACGCACCAGACTGACTCTTTTGATATCACTATCACATTTGCTCTATCTGTCCTCTACACCCCATCCCCTCTCTCACTCTTTTACATCTATAGGGTGAGTCAGAAAAAAGTACAACCAAATTAGGAATTTTTTTGTGAATGACAGAACTCTGGATGAAACTTTACCCAACGAATTTCTGTGATGAAACATCCTGTTAATCGCTTCAAGACATTCAAAGGCTACAGTTTTTTTGTGAAGGTACCATTTTCAGCCCGAACAAATTGCCCACCGACTGTACACTTGAGACTCATTACTATACGCAGTGTGAGAGCTTCAAAATAGATAAACAAAATGATTTATTGGAGCGTAGTCAAAGCTAAGCAGGACATGTGTTGATTGATCATGTAGATTATGATATTTCAATGAAATTAACACGATGATTATATATATGGCCTATTATTGCTTATAATCAGCTCTG
>JAMKCH010035118.1:0-14849 GCA_023653785.1 Ophioderma brevispina | reverse complement strand
GGGACAGCCAGCAGAAAGTGACTAATAAACTCACTGTCATATACTCTTCTTACACATTAATGTTGTACTTCCTGCTACATAACGAAAGCGTCACGTCACCTCTTGGGCTTGAGGGGGTCATCACAGTATACTGCATGCCGGACTAGAGGCTTCCTGAGGATACGCACTGAGAAAATAACCGTGACCGGCTGTACCAAGCCGCGCCATCCCAAACCGGTCATCTCAGCCTATGCCCCATCTGGGGATGTTTCTTTACCCGTTCCACTCCATTTCGTTGATTTCCTCTCAAGCTAGAAACCGAGAAACTCCACCCAAAACTTTTTCCGTGACAGGAGGCTCTGGACGCTCCGGTTTACGCCTTCTGACACATTTTGCGATCATACGCGGCCGGGTGTATTGGCGGTAAAGTAGGCCATGAGTGACTTACGGGAACACGCAGACTATAGATGTACCCGTGATACACCCATCTATGTAAATAATATGAATCAACTTGCCTGGTGGGTATGCACGAATTTGGGAGTGTGTTGCGTGGCAAGGGTCTAGACCAAAGACTGAAGCTCAAAGAATGATGAAGTTCTTCAATTTAAAAAAAAAAGGGTTAGGGGCCTACTTTCGAGGCTGACCACAGCCCCCTCCTCCTTGATCAATGTTAATAAAACTTATAGACTTTACCATATCATCTTACAGCTGAAGGTGAAACCACAGCGAAACCATGGTAACTTTATTGTATTTCACACCTCTTCCCATGCCGTGCATATTCAGTAAAACTGTCTTAACTTCAGCGATAGTTTAGCTTGGCTCCTCAGACCTAAATGCAAATCAGGGGTTGCTAAAATGCACGTCTAAAGTTGCTTTCCCCATTTTTTTTTATCTTCTTTGATTTTTTTCGAAGGCGTCAATTACGGTACATTTAGATTTCCGATTGCTAATATTCCCTAATGGAGGCACTTTTTAAGACTGAGCTTTTGGGATCGAGACGGGGATGACTTAACATTAGTAATCAAAGATTAAGAGCGTATGATTATTTTGAGATAAATATGGCAAAGATCATAATTATGTGGTCAATTTCTCAAATTGAAAGAGTTCTGAAAACATTCACTCTGTACGCGCAATCTCTTGCAAAGTTGCATACTACACAATTCCATAGATGGCGAATTCGCAAAGTTTGGCGGAGTAACTGTAACAACTCGAAATAATAATTTAACCTCAACATGCATTTAGATATTTGCAAATTAAATGCCAAACCGCTTTACATACTTGACACTAAAAATAAAATACCAAAAATGGGAAAGCATGGCCTGGTGCCAATTTCATTGACCAACAAAGTGGGTTGATGTATATATTATTAATCTTCCCCTGGAGATGGCCAGCGCACGATAGTGTTGAAAAAAAAAAAAAAAAAAAACCCATGTGCGCTTGGCCGGATTCGAACCGGCGCCTTCGTCTTACATGCACGACGCTCTAACCGACTGAGCTAGCAACTGGGTCGGTAGAAAGAGCGATAGATATCATCTATAGGTGATATCTTCGTATAGATGATATCTATCGCTCTTCTACCGACCCAGCTTGATAGCTCAGTTGGTTAGAGCGTCGTGCATGTAATACGAAGGTCGCCGGTTCGAATCCGGCCAAGCGCACATGGTTTTTTTTTTTTTTTTTCAACACTATCGTGCGCTGGCCATCTCCAGGGGAAGATTAATAATATATACATCCTTGTCTACCTGGAGAACTAATTAGTTTAAATGTTTCAAAGTGGGTTGATATTCAGTGCCAAGTTTGAAGACGAAGTGATAACATGATAAACGATTTACGCATATCCCAAAATTCAGTTAGCTTGGGACCACAATCCGGGTACGTTCGTTCAGGAAGGTAAGTGCGCCAGACTCTTGAGTTTGCGCATTGAATCACTGAGCGAAAGAACTCCGATGAAAATTCGTTAAGCGGTTTTGGCGAAATCGATCAGGCAAAATTGAGATTGGGGCAAAATAATGTCGATTTAGGGATTTTTCCCATAGAGCTCCACAGAAGCTCGGCAACCTCCAAAATCACAAATCTAGATCGAGCATGTGGGTGCAGTGGCGTAACCGGGGTGGGGGGGGGGGGGGGCTGCCCCTTGTGTGGAATCTTACCCGCCTCCCCTGTGGTGATTTTCTGCACACGCGCCATTTACAGTGAAAACAATAGAGGCCTATAACTATATTGACATTTTCTATGCTCTTCCCCCCTTTGCCCCTGAAAAAAAGGCTGGTTAAGCCACGGGTGTCCAGGTTCATGCACAACCGTGTACAGATCCGAACTCAAGTTATTCTGCATGCTTATTTTACGGAAAATGGGCAAAGGACTAAGCTGAAACTGTTGTGTTTTTAGCCCATTTCCACATTTTCTGTTGTTTCGTTGCCAATTTTGTATTTTTTTTGTATTTCTGCAAACAAACAAAACAAATATACGGTACTGCCTAAACACTCATGTCAAAAAGTTTAATACCACAGCTTCCATGATCAAGCAAAAAATTCCTTAAGTACTAGCACCTTGTGGGTTAAAATGAGTGCAAAGGTCAGAGTTTTTATGTGTTTAGGAATAGGATTTTTGTGGGATCACATGACCTTGGTGGGGTGAAATTTTCCAAAACTGGTGCATTGTGGGATTGACTCAATACATCCTCTGGGGTTATACGAAAAAAAAACTGACTCCATCACATACTTATGCGCGGGGCAACTCCTTATTACAGAGATGGGAATGTGTGGAGAGTAAAAATCACTGACGACCGCCACAACTTATTAAGTCCACCAATGTAGACCTTTTTACATTGGGTAACTATCAAGTTTACAGTTGTAAAATACAGTGAAAACCGGTAAAAACTGCATTTTAATTTACGATATTATGTTGGCAGAACGGCTGGCAGTAGGCCTTTTTACGTAAAATTTCGTAGCCTAGTTTTGACAATGTAAATTGACATAGAATTTCGCGGTTCTCGGCTTTCTAGGTTTGAGGTTTTGCTAGCTAGTTGGAGACTGGCGGGGGGGGGGGGGTAATTGTGGGTTGCCAGTAGGTTCATGTTCAGAACTTTATCGGTCGCTGTGAGCCATGTGTTGATACCTAAGTTGGCTGGAATTTGCCGGTATGTTGAAGCAGACATTTTCCTATTAAGTTGTTTACATTGTTTGAATTGATGTCAAAGAGGAATTATAATTCCGTGGCTGCATGTCGCAGGCGACGTCAGTTTTTAGGTTTATTGCTGACTGGAATAAGTTAGAGGTATCTATCTTATCTGTCTTCCACTCATTACATCAATCAGTAATGTCATAGTAATGTCATACTTGTGAAAAAGGTGCTGGGTCACATGAACAAATATCCAACAAAGTGTGCAGGAACAAAAAGACTGGTGCAAGTAAAAAAGGTCCATGTGGCTAGGGAAGTGTTACTTTATGTAACGGAATGAAATGCAAAAAAAGAAGGAATTTTAGAGTGAATATGGGTGGGTGGGTGGTGTATATGAATGGGCAAATGGGCGGATGGATGAATAAATATGGACGGACGGATATAAATAGATAGACAATATGAATAGATGGGTCGATAGATGCTGGACGACGAAAAAAAAGTAAACGCATTGAAAAAAGATCATTCTTCAGTACAAAAAGACGACGGTATAATTGAATTCCACCAAAGATAATTTATAGGTTCATCAAAGAGGATAGAACAGTTACCTTAAGTACATTATGTAAATCATATGTACGTTGGCCGTGATTATGGTCATGATACGACCCACGGTCTATACGTCATTCAGCGATTTAACGGAACGGAATATGCATTCATAACACATGGAAACACAATTAGGTCTGTTCATTACATAGGCCTAATTGTAATGTCCTGTACTATTTTAAATGATAACGCTGTTATCGCTAAAGTAGAATGACTAATAATAAGGAACTTCAGATTAGCATTTTGAGATATTATACTTTGCTTATAAGCTAATACGCGATATAAACATCTTTCCTCTACAGAAAATTTATAGCTAACATTCATTGAGCCTGTGAAATAATGAAGTAATCTGTGAAAATGTAATACAATAAAAAATAGCGAGCTTAAAATCTGGTTTTCGATTTAGTACGAGTCTCATTATGCAAATATATGACGTTGCCTTTTTACATTGTCAATTGTCGAAAGATTTTACTCATCTGCATACCAAAAAAAAAAAAAAAAAAACACGATTTCTGTGATTTTATACAGTATCCCTCTCTGATGAAAATTTCCTACCACGAGGGCGCCCTATGACTTTGTTGCAGACGCTGGAAGATGATTCACTCCGGGGAGGCCGGTCGCCATACTCGCATGACCGAAATTGAGCCGTATGTGAAAAACGTATTATAGAAATTGTCACTAGTAAATCAACATTTTTACAGGGCAGTCTAAAATATCAAGAGTAAATTTTACCCAAAAATATTCTTCGAAAGGTGTGAAATTTCACTCTTTTCAGAGTGGGCCCGAGTCACTCTAAAGGATCTAGGAGTGAAATTATCTCTTTCATTGGCATGGGCTACTTCTCACGAATCTAAATAAAATAGAAGTTTGTTACTCACCTGACAGTTTCAGTGAAGGAATTTTGGATTGCAACTCAATCACGTTGAAACAGTGACAAGTCTTTGAAAATAGTCTGGGAAAACATGTTCTCCTGTCAGTCACTGCTGACATATTAAGTGCAATGTACTGTGTACTTCTTGTCATTCCAGGGAATTCAAAAAGTGTTTTTCAAGTTTTCTTATTGCTTAAGTCGCCTGTAACGTCTTCAAAATTTCAGAAGTAATTTTTACTTTTGAAGATTAAGTTGTAAAAGAAAATAACATACGCGTGATAATTATTCATGTCCATCTGTATTCTTCTAAAAATCGTTGTTGTTACACTCTAAAACAGACTCTGCTCTCTTAATTCCAAGATTGAAATCTCAATCTTATTGAGTGTGCACTCACCACAGACGAAGAAAGATTGAAAAGTCAATCTTTTAGATTGACTTTTAAATCTTTGGAGTTTACAATTAAAATAATTTCAATCTAAAAGATTGACTTTTCAATCTTTCTTCGTCTGTGGTGAGTGCACACTCAAAGGCCGGTATTCACAAAAGCGGGTTAACTTTAACCCAGGGTTAAACAGGGTTTAACCCACGATCTTGGGTAACTTCATGTTATCCTCTATGGGATATTTAACCCAGGGTTAAAATTAACACTGGGTTAAAGTTAACCCGCTTTTGTAAATACCGGCCAATAAGATTGAAATTTCAATCTTTGGAATTAAGAGAGTACTTACTGTTTTTGAAAACAATTTTGATACTTAAATTATGTGAAAATTCTAGGGAACTCCTTATATCCATTTATTGTCGTGCACTTGAAAGCACGTGTATTATTATCAGTATTATACTGTTGCTTTTGTTGTCTAAATAGTTAAAATTGATCTGACATGTGTAGATGGAAATGAGACTGAAATGTACCTACAATCAAGTTTTGCTTTAGCAAAATCAGAAATGATGTACATTTTAGACCTCCAAGTGATTTTACGTGTAGCACGGGTTAATTTCAATATTTTGGAATAATTTTCCATGCAGAGACACGATCCTTTAAAGTTTTATTTTCACTCAATTGTCGTGCATACGGAATGCGAATTGTAGTCATTTTACTTAAACGTGTGAAAGGCCCTGCCAATTTCAATCTATTCAAAGTACTTTCTCTCCTTTCCAGGTCTTTTCAGTGTTAAAAATTGTTCAATAATCTATATCTATATGTATCCCATTTGAAGTTCTACATGTGATTCTTTTTTATATTTGATTAGGGTTAGGGTCTTGTGATATAGGCCATAATTAAAGAATTTTAAAGGGTTACATATGAGCTCATTATTCGAAATGAATATAAAACGGTGAAATTGGCTAGTTCAATTTTTCTGATATTTATCACGCCACACTCTAAAACACAGTAATTAAGAATTATTTCGGTGTGTTATTAAAAACAAATTACAATGAAAACAGAAATTTCATGTGCCCTTTTACACATATGGCAGAGGGTTTAAGTATAATTGCTACAGTGTTCAGTTCGATGTTACATCTCAAGTGTTAAACGAAAAATGTAGGTAATAGAGTTCTGTATGAAAACATGGAAGCATTATGTATTTACTACACAAGAGCTATGTTGCATTAATATGATTATTTTAGGAAATATGCAAGGAATTTACATTTTAAGATACGGAATAAAAATGTGTAAAACACACTATTAACTATTCATCGTTTATGATTGATTTCCAAACATTCAACGTAATTGGCATTTGAAAGGAATAAAACGTGCCAAAACAAAACAACCTATTTAACCGATGTGATTGATTCCAACAGTAATCAACTTTATTTACATTTTGAAAGGCAAACAGAAGGTAACGATTGGCATTGGACCATGCAGATCCTCACCAATACGTCAAATAAATTACAGAACCTTGATTCGTTTCGCTACCAACTTGAAAAACAAAACGTTGGTTATTATTGTTTCCGTTACGCTGAGAGGGTACACTTCTGACCATTGAAAAGACGAGACCTAACATTTTCATAATCTATGAACTATAAAAAATACTGCAGTAAACTTGCATCATCCCCCCTGGCAAGATGACGCACAGTCTGGGCATTGGCTTAGATTTAGATGAGCTTTGACCTGGGTCCATGACCTTGGACATCACCCACACATGAAGGAACCCCTATGCACCTTAACCAAAAGTCTGGTGTAAAATTGACTTAAACCTTTCGAAGAAGACGTGAAAAACGAAAAACCAACAACTGGAACACACCACAATCACATACGTACACATACGGACATGCGCGCTAACACATACCATGCTACTGCTTCAAGCCAGGGGGATAAAACAGTTCTTTTCGGATTTGCTCTTGACGAAAGATTACGACCGAACAAATTGATCAATTTCACTTTTTTGGTGCCAAAAAGTGACACAGAGAAGGAGGCTGAGAAAAACTCTACTGTATTGTACATGGGCTATCGGGCGATCTCTGTTTTGTCGATTTTTTTTTTTTTTAACTGCAAAAAGTCATTAACCCTCGTACCCTTATACCCTATACCAGACCCCCCTTTTGTGGTGACAAATAATGTAATGTCAATTGACATTTACGCTGCTTTCGTGTTTGTAAAAACAGAAGCCAACAGCGAAATGCCACGCAATGCTTGATTTGGTTTACCAGTTCAGTTAACTCTTCATGCACGCAACATTAGTTTCATGCTTTATTCCGTTGTCGTCTATGGAGCCCGGACTATGATACCTGCCGGACTGGGATTACTTTCACACCGGTTTGGTTTCTTGACGACCAATTTGGTGAAAAGGCTCACCAAGATCATGGTCGCCAACATGCTGTATTACCTGACGTGATGCGGCCTTCTCAATCAATTTGGCAATGAATTTCATGTTACCGACATGTTTCACTCTAAGTGCATCATAATCCAATATAGGCCCTATCTTCTGAAGGTCGGAGATAATGATCGAATCTTTCAAAGGAAATATGCCTGACAAAAGAGAACTGTTTACGATTAGACCCTCCCATGGTCTGTGGTATAAACGGCTGGTAATGGAGATTAGTCTGAGTCAACCCAATCGGGTGCATTTTGAATTTCGTTTATCAATGGACAAGTAAATTTGTCACAGTAAATTTGTATACCAGAGCGCGGGGCATTAAAATAGGACCGATTCAGGGCTGGACCGATTATGTCCAGGCAGGACATGCCTGACAAAAGAGAACTGTTGTGATCTCTGATTTTTAGGATTTAATTTTTTTTATTTTTATTTTATATACCGGTACATTGCTATGCACTGTCATGTTGGTGAGTGCCACTCTTGTAAAATGTACTTCCAAGTAATTAAATAAATAAGTTTGGTTTTATGTGTTTGAATCTACTGTTCTCTAAATACGAAGACAGAGCCGAGACTGTGGGACAGTCTATTTACGATCGATCCTGGTGATGATTGCATGTTCTGCTTAATGAGCCAGGAAGGAAGAGTGTCCATGCAGGCCTTAATGTTGGACATTTGGTTAATAGTTTAGACTTACCTTAACTGATCTCAATTGAACAGAATCCGCACACTTACTTGCCGCCGTTTGTCGGAGATGCTGCTTTTATAGCAACATTGCATCCCGTGCTTGGAATGCCCTGCCACTTGCTATAAGAAGGGCTCCGACTGTTACTTCATTGAAGATGGCTTTAAAGATTCACGTTTCCATGCAATATTTAACCGTTTTGTTTTGATGTGCTTGTGTATTTTTCTGCACTTGCGTATTTTACTGTAGTTTTCAATCGCTCTCTTAGTTTTACTTTATAATTCCAGCAACTTCAGAGTCAGAGAGTGCTTTAAGACATGCATATATAGCATCCGTACTGATCCCAATCAGCCTGAAGAGATTCAGCACTGACATTTATATTGAACCTATTCTTTTCAACCTATCAACAAAGAAGGTCGGGAAATCATTGGCAAGATCAGCGTCGGAGTTAGCGCTGGGTAAAGTCATTGAAGAGGAATTTAAAAGACCTCTCAGTCTTACAAGAAACATGTTGGTGCTGGGCACCAATGTATGCCCCGCGCAATGGCAAAATTATTTAAAACATCCGAAAATAGCCAAGAATTGAGAGATAAATAACATTTTCCAAACAAAAAAATGCTAGTGTATGTGACTTTTATTGAAAGCTGATGGTATAAATAGTGGTATCGTAAACTTAACTCAAGTTCACTATACTCTTGTTCAAGTTTACTGTAGTAGCTAAATAGTCGACTCGACCATAGTAACTGATGCCAGCTGTCAAGAAATTGTCAATATTTCTGAATATGCAATGATATACCAGGCACTGCTGGCAATCGCATCGCCCAACTGGCCTGATATTTTGACCCCACTTAAACACGTGGAAATAGAACCTTGTACAGATCCAATATAAATTTGTATAAAAACACTGAAAATACAATCTATCTCACACTGTATCATCATTTTACTTACAAAAAAACTATTTTGTGTTTGCATTAATATTTATGCCATGTTCATCACAACCATTACGTAATTTTAGCACTGTTCATCATTTTCAATTGTCATGAAAAATTGTTATGACCAAGGCTCTTCAGGCTTCAATGCAGCAAAACCTCCATGTCTGCCAAGTTACACTCCACATCTATACACCACTGGTGAGTGCCAAATTGTGTAAAACGTTTTTCTATGGAGTGTGAACTGCGCACGATGATGAATTGCGATTTATTTTATTATTCCCGTATTGAATACTTGTTTACAACAATTTGGCACTCGACGACCCTCTATAGCCCCGCGCTCCCTCGCGGGGCGATGAGCATATCCCTAGAACTAAACAAAGAAATTTGTCAGTAAAAAAATCACGTTTTTTATAGTCACAAAATTAGTTACCGGTTGTTTTTCTGAACAATGTGCGAGTTATAGTCATCATCAGACGATGTCGGTCAAGCCTATTTCACTATATCATTTCACCAAAACAATTCAATAGGTATCTATTATTGGCCGAAATGGCACTACAGATACAAACCACATTGATGTACATATAGTTTCGCGGTCACATGGGTGTTCCTATGAACCCACATGCGACGTCGCCTCGTCCGCGTTATTCATATCAAAAAAAATCAGAAATATCCCTTACAGGGGAGGTTAATTCTTCATCTCCACTGTTTTTGGAATACGAAAATATTCCTTGGACACCTATGAAAAATTAAGATTTTTTCGTTCAAGATTTTCGCTTTGCGTGTTTAACCAATGGCGGACGTCGAAATTTGAGATTTCTTAGCCGCCCTCCCGACCCCTGTTCATCATCATTCGTGATCTGCGCCATCTACGCTCTAATAACTTCCTTATCCCCGTGAGACATTTTTTTATAGTCTCGCCAGACTCAAGTCCACCTACAATGTCAAGATTACGAAATCATGTGGAGGTTTGCAAGAATAAGTATAAAACAAAATTACCATCTATATATATCTTATTGATTCCGCTAGTACTACTAATATTTTCATCCTTTAATACTGTTGCTAAGAGCGCGAATGTCATTTTGTTTATAATTGTGTATGGTTGAAGAAATGACAAAACGAAATGAGTTAATTTGAAATTGTGAAACTGGTTCGTTAGGCTTTTTTATAAACCGTTTTGACACGTAAAACCAAATGACCGGCCCCTTTCAAAACTACGCTTATGACTAATATTGCTCTAAGTCTAGCATAAGGTGTCAATTGATTTCATAGAAATACAAATCTCATTTCCTTTTTTAAGTTATAGATTTAAAATTATTTCACCAAAATGACAATCTTCTTTAATTTCGGGCTTCTTTGAAAGATTCTTGTTATTTCATGTTTCGGTTACGTTTTCCTAAATGCAAAGCATTAATATCTATAAGTTGAAAAGGACATGGACGATCAAATCAATTACCTGAATAGACAATGGACTTTAAATGCATAAATTAGAAAGAAAGCTTAAGACGAACTTCGCAAAGCACTTTGCTTTACTCGTAACACTTTTGGCTAAAATATTGCCTAGTTTTTAGTGCAGTGATAGATCAAGTTCATTGGTATGGTTATGCATCGGAACAAGGGATACTATGTCTGTTTCGCAGATGTGGAGGTCAAAGGTCATTTAGGGGACGCTTAGGGTCATTATATGTTAAGCATACACTTGGTTCAAATTAGGTGTATAGCTTTTTAGGACAGTGAAAGATAAGGCTCATATTTGTGTGGGGAGGTGAAATGTCATTTAAGGGTTACTTAGAGTAAAATTGGATGTAGCTTTTAGTGCAATGACGGATCGGGCTCAGGCTCAAATAAACAGCCTAATCGGACGACTTATACTATATTCTATTACCCCTGCTGCCCATTTAAAATGGAGCATTCTGATTGGTCAGTTTACTGCCCATTATTCTGCAATAATGGGTCGCAAATACATTTTCTTATTAATCAAGATGTTTTAAGTAATAGAATAGAAATAAAGGGTTTGCAGTATCATCTATGGATCATAATGTATCCTCGGACGGACAAATAATGGGGCTCGGCTGCGCCTCGCCCATTATTTAGTTTTTCCGACCTCGGAAACATTATTCGCCCATAAACGATACTGCATAACCCTTTATTTCTTAATTTTACCCCCTTCCGCATGAAATGACTCATAATCAATTACACAAACAAATAACAAAACTCAAAAGGTTCTAGACTTTGCAACAAAACGGTCCATTTGGCATTGTGAATTTGAAATAATTGTTCAAGGGAAACCCACTGTTTCAACCCAAACGCTTAAATCCCGTAAAATATTTACCACAAGAGGGCTCTGTTATAAGTTTTTGCCTGGTCATAGGATGTGTTTAAACACGAGGGGGCTCTCGTGCGTGTTTATGATTTTCCAGGTGGTACCAGCCAAGAGATCCCAAATTTAGACGTCGTCAATGGTTTATTGAAGGACTATTTTCTTATTCCAAAACCGCCGGAGTTGGATAATTAAATCCACTGTTAGGGGTTTGTTTTTTTATATTTTTTTATGTAAAAATTAATGGACAAATCGTTTTGGTGTTTGCATTTTGGTGTACCTTGCTGCAATCTATTTAATTTTGATTCAGTTGGGGAGTTGTCCAACATTGCATTGAGGCTTCGGCTGACCGGGGGGGAGGACATGCCATCCAACAGCAACGTGAAGTCAAATCGGGCATCAACACCGCGTGACATGGCGCGCTTTTATGCATATCGGACGGCTAAAATGACTTGACTAAATGCTGCAAGAATCTCGTCCAATACTTAAGTTTAAATATAAATGACCGGTATTGGAAATTACACTTTTTTTAATTTAAATTTCATGATGTCACATTGGGAATACTATATATAAAAACCAAGGTTGTATTTGTTATATATGGGCAAAGCATTGCATTTTATAAGAGCATTTCTTGTCCATATGTTAAACACCCAGGGGTTAGTTGTAAGCCAGGTGGAACTATCTAAACTTGTGCATTCTCTTTAGTCAAGGGTTTATTTATTTCAGACTAGTGATCACTCCATGCCCACACCATTCTAGTATTTCTTTTAGCATCTTTGCATGGTATCATTCTGATTTGGGAAAGTCGAGTCATGCCTTGAGAATGTCCTCAACATTGTCATTGGCAGCGAAGATCAAAATAGGGTCTATTATTAGGTTTTCACCACCACTAAATCTGGTCCCATTCGTTCCTGTACAAAATGGGCGAGATGAAACGTCATTTTCCTCTCAATGGAACCTCTCAGAGACCTTAAGCTACATTCTTCTGAAGATCATCAAATATATCTCCTACCCAATTAGTCATGAAATTGGGTAGTTATCCCCAAAACTTTCGAGCTATAACTGGACTGTGAAGAACTAGCATGCACCTGGGACCCCGGAGGTCACAGCACTTTTTCAGTCAGGTTTCCCTGTAAGAATACGGTAAAGGCTGACTCAGAGATTTCCGATGAGGGCGCACTAACTTTTCAATCAAACAATCGTGTTTTTTTGGCATATACATATGTTTGTCCGCATATACAAATACTGTGTGAAATAACTAAAAAATCAACAACTTTGTTATAAAAATGCCCGGATCCGGAATTTTGTTTTATACAACACCGGTTAAATCCTATGGTACTGTTTATACTATGCATAAATGTTTACTGCAAGAATACGAAAAATCCGATTCAATCTTAATTTGGAATTAAGCATTTAGTGACTATCTTTATTTCTGGTGACTATTTTTTAATTACTACAAACAAATATATTTCGTAATATCTGAGTCAGCCTTGAAATGGGTTGTCGGTCAAAAAACATATCAATGACAACCTTTTTTTTGATATTCCTACAGAATTTTATACTTATATTGATAGCAACCATGATTTGCAACCCAGATCTCACCATTTCTGTTTTTAGGGTATACTTTAGGCGAGGGTCACCAAAACCCCTCATTTTGTAGTGGGGGCTTTGATTACCTGTTTCTCATGTTATTATACTGTGTGACTCCACTATACACTGTTAAAAATGTCCGTAATTTACGGAATTTCTGGCAGCAGGATTTCCAGACTTTTTAGGGGTAAATTTCAAGCAAATTTCTCTCAATTACGGAATTTGACAGTAATTTTACGAAATTTAGTCATCATATTTGGAAAAAAATATGTATTTTAACAGAATTTTTCCGTAATTTTTTAAAATTACGGACAAAAAAAAATGTCGCGGAAATATTGCTGCTGCAGAATTTTTGAAATATTTTCCGAAATTAACATTTTTAGCTATTTTGTTATGTTTTTTTGTTGTAATGAATTTTTTATTGTTTTCTAAACAGATTTTTTCCGTAAATTTACGGAAATCTGTTTTCTTAATTCACGTAAATTTTTAAACAGTGAGAGAGTGTATCACACAAGACAACATTATGGAATTGGTTATTATAGGCATGTAGGCATTTTGGTGTGCCAGTTTGTGATACTTACAAGTAAAATTTCCTGGCAAATAAACGTGGATGGTGGAACTTTATTATGAGATTTACAGGTTCTCCAGTTGAATTGTCAGCTACGACTTCAAGTGGATGAGGGCATCCGACCCATAGTCAGCTGCATGGGGCTCGCTTTTTGAAATGCCTGCTATGGTACTACCATGTTTCGCACATTGTAAGTAAATTATTAATTATATACTGCTATGCCTAGAAGAGGTTGTTATCCATGGGTTCCATATAACTTCAGATAAATTAAAATGTTTTCACTGAACTTATGACAGTGAATTTCTTGTAAAAATGTAAATATTTGAAATTCAGAAACCTGAAAACTGTAAAATGTTTTAAATAAGGTTATGATCAATTTGTTTTCATCAACGTTTAATGTAACAAAAACATAATTCAGATAGATTTTAAATCTCCATTGTTTTGGAATGATAAGAATATTTAACCTAGTTTTGTGTTTTTTGCAATGAATGTTAACTTAATGGATTGCTTTTCACTTCATAAGAATGTTCTGTTAAATATATAAATTATTAGAGCATTGTAATGGACAAAACCCTTTCAGGTGGATTTTCTGATATTTTGTCCTAATACAGTGCCACCTTTTTTGGTTGGATCTGAACTACTTATGGATCTGAGTTGATATTTAGTGGATGAATCCTTAAAAGCTTTTTGGTTGTGAATCGTACACTACCGTACTGTACTACTTTTTGGAAAGCAATGATGGGGAACTGTATCACACTGAACTCTAGAACAGAATCATAGCACTATTCTATTTCAACATAGTTAAAACAGCAAAGTAAAGGTATTAAATTGAATCTGATCATCAATTCAAAGGTGCGTTCAAGTACAGACATTAGTTAAATCTCTGTAACATCTCCTTTTGATATGAAATCTCATTGGAATCTTTAAAATTTACAATATTTGAAAGAATACATGAAGTTGAGCAGTTCATAAAACTTATGAAATCAGAAACCAATGCGCTCAGCTAGCTCAGGTAAATGCAATTGAGGAAGTTGCAATTTGCCCAAATTTAGATGTCTTCATTGGTTTAACACGTAAAGGCGAAATTTGGATGGAAAATACAGCAATATCTTCCGATTTTTCCGATTCCGCTGGAGCTGAAGAATCAACTCCACCGTAAGGGTTATTTATGATTTTTTATGCAGAACAGACGAGGTCGTGTGTGGGTTATTGGAACACCCATAACCATACACCACTAACCTCTTTACAATGGTATGGCTACGCAACAGTAACTGTATATTAAACGAGTGAAGCAACCGGCGGACATCTTGGTATACCCAACACAATAGCATTCCAGAGGTACCTACTTAACAGAAGTTGAATCTCGGATGGATGCTC
>JAMKCH010035117.1:0-15042 GCA_023653785.1 Ophioderma brevispina | reverse complement strand
TGATGCTATAACGCTAATACAGACCACAAAAAATGACAAGATATTAGAGAATTCTAGCTTTAGAACAGATTGACTGAAAGCTACGTGATAATGTTTGATATTCAAGCATATTTCTTCTCATTTCAGACTCGCTCAAGAATACCGTCGTGGTCGACCGGCCGTAGGCCCCAGATCTCTTATGACAGTGAAGGTACTATTCATGATAATGTATGGAAACACTGTAAAGAAAGAAACCAGCCTTCGCTTAATCTATATATTTTATATTTACCCCCACATTCATTTGGCAAGACATCGGCTCACGAATAAAGAGTTCAGTAGGATCATTAAGTGATTCCCATACCATATTTCTGTTTTTAATTTCGAGTATCTTTACCGAAGCACACTGTTAAAAAGTTCCACCACCCCTCCTGCGTCCCTCCCCTATACGCCCGCTTTTCCCCTCCTCCCTCTCACTCTTGCGTTCTTTCACTTCGTCCCACTCGTTTTGTATCACCATCTTTACTCTTCCGCTCTTTATCACTCCCCTCGCACCTTCCCCATTTCACTCTCCTTCGTCTCAGCGCCCCCTCCTCACTATCCTGTGCGTAAATTTATTGAAATTTCTGGCAGCAGTGTTTCCAGTCATTTTTAGGGTATATTTTTTTTATTTTTTTTATTTTTTTTTAACGGGAAATTTGCCAGTAATTTTACAGAAATTTGTTCAGATTATGAAAGAATGTGTGTTTTAACAGAATTTTCCGTATTTAAAATTACGGAACCTAAAAAAAATCCGGAAACATTGCCGCCAGAAATTTTTGAAATCTTAAAAAAAAAAAAAAAACTTTTTATGTTTTTTGTTTTTTAGTTTTATTGTTTGTAAAACCGATTTTCCGTAAATTTACGGAAAATCTGTTTTCTTATAATTTACGGAAATTTTTAACAGTGCACGACGTTTGGACTGGACTTGGAGTCGCAATTTGATACGAAACGATTATAGTTTCGTACCATGGTTGCACGGTTCATTTGCACACTGTTAAATAATACTATTCGTGACTAAATTAACTTGCAAAATTTTGAGGGACGTATGTGGCAATTTACTGAAATCACAAGTGAAATTCCAAAGAATAGAAACTTGGTGACAACGCCATACATTTCCACCTTTTTTTAGTAGAGGCTTATACTTCGCAGTCTTTGATCAAATTCGCAATTGGCATGATATGTATACCATGGCATGATTATAAAAAGCTATCATCATAAGAGAAATGGTCTGAAGGGCTCCTATATTAAGTTGTCTTCTAGGAATCCTCCAAGTCTAAAGTATCCGAAAAGGTTAACTGAAAACGACAAAAGGTTGTCTAACGTATTTTTTTGCGAACCATGGATACAGAAAAATTGAAAAACAACTTTTCGGTCATAATCATTTTGTTATAATATATGGATTTATGGCATGAACCCCGGGGGCGCGTGCCCCTAAATCCTCCCCCAAGATACGTCATGGTGTGGAGGAGGAAGAAGAGGAGGAGTATCCTTTCACTGTGTAAGTAAAGGAATGCAGCCTTGAGAAAGTTTGTGATTTAAAAATGAGGAAATCGAAAGGGATTGTTTTATGTTTATTGTGGTCTCTACTTGATATCTTATTATTCTTGCGTTGAGGCAGCAGCTAATATTGATGTGTAACATTTGGAGCCAACGCACTGTTGATGGTTGGGGTTTGAGATAATCTGTTAACCCACCGGCGGACGAAAGGTAGGGCACTCATTGAGAATGATGGAGAACCACATTGAATTGGCAGGCTGGCGATGACCGTATCGGTGCATATTGCTATGGAAGCGACCACTTCTGTGCGAATCCGGTTTAAGGTGACCCATTCTTGCGTGAGATTGCGGCCAGGTGGTAGTTCTGTCTTCGGTGAATAGAGAGTCGATCTGGTCTTGGAATGTCTAGTCAGGCAGTATTCCACGTCTGTAAGATGCTGAATTGGGAGCTGGAGAAGAGTTTAGCAGCGTGTCGGCAGAAAGGTCGGCACGAGCGCAGTCTCTGTTACGAGTTGTGTGATTCTTTGACAGTGTTATGCAGCAGGTGCTGTTGTCCAGCAGGGCCTTATTCACTAGTTTGTGCGAGTGGTGCTCCTCCGAAGTGCTGAGGGGCAATGCCTGAAAGCACTGGTAGAATTTCAGATGGAGTGGGGCGGAGGCAGCCAGTTATGGTTATCAAGGTCTCGTTGAGTACCTGTCCAGCTTCTTTTATGAGAGCGTGTGCACCAATGCTGGGGCGGCTCATATTCGCAGTGATATGAGAACCTGACTGCTTGCATACACTTTACACACCAAGTGTCGGGTGCGGGGTTAGTGGGAAAACCAAACTAAACTTGAAGTTTTGGTAGTGAAGTGATAATGCACATTGCACACACCCCCATCAATTCTGTGTAATATGATGGTTTAACCAATTAAAAACAGCAGTTATTTGTCGGTATCTTGGGAAAGAGAAGATTTGAGAGCTGTAATTTCTGGACGCCATGAGAAATTGGCCTGTCATTGATATGAAAATTGATGCACTTCCAGGTAAATCGGGGCCTCCAAAGGCAATCAGAACAAGCACTTTAAAGTTCTCTTTAAAATGGAGCATGTTTTTATATGCACTCTTTAATGGCTGCTGTTTGCACGAAGGAAGAAATTTGATGTGTACTAGCAAGCACAGTATATTCCTTTTCATTTGTATTTTTGCATGTTGCATGGCTGGGATGGATGCTAGTATAAATCAGGCTTCCCCCAGCATTCAGCAAAGGTATGGCAATGATCGGGGAGCTAACTGGGGGGATCACGTGTGAGAATGCATTGTAATATTCATGAAAATGCTAACAGGTACATAATTATACATGTAAAGACTGATTTCAGCAGAATGGGAGCAGGGCAAAATTTTCAACAGTAAAAGTGCCATGGTAAAAAAAATGCAAAAATTAAATTTTACCTTTTTTTGTAAAATAGGTAGCAAGGTGAAAAGGGTACAAAAAGGGTGTACGCCTGGACCCCATTTCCACAATTTCATGCTTTCTTCAGGAAAGGTTCTAACAATTATGATTTTCAAATGTTCAAAGAGATGTGATATCACAGTAATTTCATGCTCTGTTTTGGGTGGGTGTGTTGTGCATGTTGTGTTTTTTAAAACATCTTAGTCAGGTTCTATTTACTCTACGCTGTCAATCAGTGAACCCGTAATGGGCCCGTGCCAACCTGTCCGTTATAAAGGGCCTCTCGTGGACACAACAACATCGAAGCTGGAAATGCACACAGTGTAATAAGTGATCAAGAAATTATGGTCATTCTGTTCTGATTGCGTTAGGCATCTTAATTAAAACCATCCTTTGTTTTTTTGTTTTTTTTTTCGGCGGCAGGAGAAAGGACACCTTCTACGTGTTAACGACATGCGGATTGAAGGAGAAATAAAAGGCCGACAGTAATAAATAAATCATGGGTTTTGCGTTTGTATTTGACCACTAAAAACCACTGCAGGGTAATATATTCTGCAGCCTATGAGCTGAATGTAGAATTGTGATTTTGACTAACTGTGCAGTATGCGAAGGGGTAAAAAATAAGCATTTAAAACAATGCGATCAATTGAGTAGGGAGCTGTGAAAGTACATATTACTTGCCGAAATACTAGCATGTCGGAAGGCCCGTGGAGTGACTATTTATTCACATTGTGAAAGCTTATTTGCCTCGAGTCAAATGAGGGCACAATTTCATCAATATTTCAATTCCATTGAAGGCAAAACGCAATAGAATAAACCGCAGTTAGAATATAGGCGTTGCTTAGAAATGGCCCACAGGAAGACGGGGAGCAATCAAATAATTACTAAGTGTCGGAATTCTAAAATCTTTTATGTGTACTCTTTTCTGGAGTAAGTTCAAACATCTTAAATGTATAGTAATCCGTTTTGTAAAATCCCATTCTTAGAAGGAAAAACAAATTGAAATGAGCACTGATATTTATGAAATTATGTAGGATTGCCACTAGAGATCAATTTTTTACTATTAACCATTTGAGTGCTTAGATATTAAAAATTTTAAACTGAAAACAAATAAAAAATAATGCATTTTCATGAGCATATCCATATCCAGAATCAGCATGAAAAATACATCCAAACAAGCCTAGTCTTAAGTCTGATTTTTTTTAGTTGGTTTCCCAAATGATCTGGAATCCATTGCATGTTGTCACACATAGAGAAGCTACCAGGGATTGAAAGGATTAAAATCCCTGGGGCATATGTTAAGAAAACAAGATCTCTTTCATTTGCATATTTGGTCAGATGGGACTAGCGCAGCTATTTGTCAATGCGGAGTGTTTGGATATTGCAAATGGCTCCTACGATTTCAGCTCCCTCATTTTTATGAATGATAATTATAATTTTGGTAATAAATTTAAAAACAAATTGAACGAGAAGAGGGTTGTCTAAATATGGTCTTTTGTGTGTGATTTTATTAGTCTACTACTTACTATTTATTATAGTTTTTTAGTGGAATGTGTAAAGAACACATTAACAGATAAATAATCAATTAAGGCTAGAAACCACAATTTTGATAATTATGTGATGAGTATAGCTCAATTCGTCTTCCTACACTCGGAAGGTTGTCCTGATTTGCGCTAGCTAAAGGCTAACAAATTTGACTACCGTTTTGCCGGGCTATTTTAAGTCGGGATCATTCTGATATTCCTTTTTAGGTTTCGCATGTAGGACACAGATAAAGGCCATTGCATCGCCTCGAGTGCTGGAGCAGATATTCATCTTAGATCTTTCGTACAAAACAAAGAAGAGAATAAGATGATGACGACAACGAAAAGGGATGGCAAATAAACTCTTTAATTTCATCTGCCAATTCCATTATAGAATAGGGATGATTGGATTGTGCTATGTGAGTTTAGTGTGTGATGATGCAATATCCTGGTAGTTTTGTCAATTTTTTCTACCAATCTGTGATGGTTCTAGAAAGTGTGGATCTTAATGGCATAGTGCTTGGAAACAATTAAATTTGTTGTCAGTATTTTTATTGGGTAATTATGTCCAAAATAGGTCCATCTAGTGAACAAGAACCAATACCACTACAACCATGTTTCCCTCGCCCGCCCACACTGCAAAAATGGGGGGTGTTTAACTTTAATGCCATGGGTGTTAATTTTAAAACCCTTCTGGATCAAGAGACTGACCCCATGGTGTCCTTACTTATACCATTTCAGTGTAAATTAACACCAAGTTCGGTTCAGATTAAAACCAATTTTTGGTGTTACAATGTATGATATGACACTTTTGGTGTTAATTTACACAACATTCGGTGTTAATTATTTTAACACCTGCGGTGCCACTTGACACCAATGGTGTTAATTTAAGACCCTCATGGAATCAATATGGGACTGCACCCTCTGGTGTTAATTAACGTTGGTGTTAACATTTTTGTTTGTGACATCTGACATTTTAGTAGAAAAAAAGTATTAAAAAATTTTGTTTTGCTTCTATTGCAACTGCTTACCTCTAACATTTTGTAAGCAGATCACCAAACTACAAATTGTGCAGTACCCGGGCTTTCGGGTGTCAAATACAAATTTCAAACTAGAAACTAAACACCGAGAGTTTGACACCAACTTGGTGTTACAATTGAACACCCCAGTTTTTGCAGTGCACCCACCCACCCTCACTGCCATCACTGTACCACCACCACCACCACCACCAATGAGAAAAAATATGGTCTTTCACCTGATATCAAAATCGATACTACTTTCGGCTAAATCAGGGGGTCCAAGACAATCAGAACACGCACCTTTAATGTAAAAATTGGATAGAGAAATGGGTAATTTTTCAATTACCCCCTCAAGTTGATTCAAATTGCTATATTTGATGTTAAAAACCCAAAAAAAATGAATATTAAGTTGTTTGGGAACGTGCCATCACAAAAACAAAAAGATTTCAGTACAAAGTTACACTTTCCATAATAGTTAGCGATTGTGGTAAAAGAGTTCGGATGCTGCACGACTAGAGCTGTAAATTAAGAAAGAAGAATAGAGTAATCTGATTATCTATCATAATAATAATCATTTCTGTTTGTTGCCCGAAGTGCTAGGTCAAAAGCAATACCGCTGCCTCATTCATTTGCAGACCGCATTCTTAAGTGATGAACAGTGTATTACCGTTATGGAATTTATAGATGGTAGGAGGCCTATCATGTCTCAAAATTAAGATGTTAATTAAGAATCGAGAGAGGAAAGCATGTTTGTAATATTGCCATAGTTTTAATTGGTTTCTCTTAATAGAAAAATACCATGCAGATATTATTGTGCTTCCATTTAGTGTTTTGTATATTTGTGTATTTACCTTTTCCAACTGAAAGTTGCTTTGTCGTACAGGTAGTCCCACTCCCATAAAATCTTGAGGTGACTGGTGGAGGAAACTCCAGATGGGATATGTTATTTTTTAAGACTATGGCAAAAAATAAAAAAAAAAACTATTCAAGTCAAATAAACAAAGTTTAAACAGCTTCATTTCAACTGATGTCCATATAAATGCACCTACATTGTACTTCTGAAATAGCAATATTATATTAGGTCTAGTAAAATTAAAAATTGGTTTCTTGGGTACCCTTATGTCCTAAATTTTTTATATAAAGATCAAAATAAAAAAAAAATTATGCCTTTGGGGAAAAATTACTCCGTCTTGTCGAATTCTGACAAGACTCCATAGATCCACACAATTTTTTTTTCAAAAATAAAATTTTTATCATCCTTCCGTCCCAATTTTTCAGAGCATGTTTACGGAAACAAAATTGTATTTCTGTAGGCCCTATTACCAACCTGAAATATTGTTGAAGTTTCAAAATATTTGTAGGATATTTAACTAAATATTAGTTAAATTACAATTAAAATAGAGATAAGATATTAAAGGGGGATGGCCCGATTTAAGGATATGAAGTTTTCATCTCTATAGATTGGCCTTAAACGCCAAACCCCGTCTGTAAAGTTTCGCCGCCGATATTTCAACCTGTTTTGATGCGAGATCTAAAAACGTGATTTTGTACCCCCCCCATAGCCCATAGAGTACGGTGTAACAATAATATTGGTCGACCAAACTGGGTCACTTTTCGCTCAAATTTTCCAAACCAAAAACATCCTTTGGCTCTGAGATTTCACAGGGTAAATGAGAAAAATAGTAGCTTTCTTCTGATACCAAAATGTTGACCACTTCGGTAAAATCTGGGCTTCTGGGACGAGGCTATTAGCGATCGGGCCATGGACCTTTAATTATCCAGGGTACATCGGACAAATGTTGGAATGTTGTCATGGTGCTTACCATCTGATATATGGTCTGTCTCTGTCTATATCGGTGTTCCAGGGCAAAAATGTGATGTGATCTGGGAAAAACCGCCAAAGGTCGCAAGGACAGTTTTGAAAAAAAGAGAGAATCGCATTAAAATTGCCTATATTGTACTTTCTTTTTGTCAGATTGTATAAGGAGTAACTTTTGATGTGTGTATCAAAGATGAAATGAAGTAAAACAGTTATGGAACTTAATATTTCAAACGGTCTGCAGTGAAGTAACAACTCAAAATTTATAAAATTTTCCCACAAGTGGCAGGGTTTGTCCAGATCGCCATCAACAATTATATCTCTAGGTTTTCAATTCACGATCTAACAAGCACCAAAATATTATTTTGAAACACACAAAATAAAGCATATCTGCATCCCCCAAAAGGAAATAAAGGAGAGCAAAACACCAATGAATTCAGTTGAATTGTTTACTTACTAATGCAATTTTTGTTTTTGTATTACACTTTACCTTCTCACCTACCCCTATCCACCTTCCTCTTCTTTCTTTTTTTAATGTATATTTTGATGACTGCGTCTTCAATGCTTGTTTAACTCATGTGTCCATTGATATGTCTCGGAATTGCTAGAGATTTCAAACTAGCCCTAACCCATGGAAACTACCTATTTACGGCATCTAAGCACTATTCTTGATTGGTCACTTGGAAGGTTAATATTCATGTAATGCGCAAATCGGAGATACTGTAAAGAATGGGGGTTGGTTTCCATAGAAATACAGAAGCTCAATTTTGATTGGTTACTCAGAGGGCTATCTCCATGTTGTGTTCTGTAATGACCAATCAGACAGATTGATCATAGGTGGTCAAGCTAGACCAAAATCTTGATGCAAGAAAAAATTGACGGCATGTGCATATGAAATGTATTTAAATAATAATGTCATTATTGCTTTTAGTTAAAACGGACTTGGAAAAATGTCATGGACTTACTCTTCGTCAGTAATTCTTGAAACAAAAATTCTGGCTACTCGCGCGTAAAAACCCGGAAGTGTGTGACGAACGCTTTACAACGGAAATTGAATACACAATTCAATAGACGCGCGCGTGCAATTTGGTTCGAAATTATGACGGCGATTATATCGGCTCTAAAATGGCATTTAATGCAGCAAAACATATCTAAGGGAAATGAGAGGGGATCACGGAATGAGATCGACAAGCATTGGTTATGGCTTCTGCTTATTGTTTAATAATTTTCATAAAAATATGGAAAAAGTTAATTCTGGTAAAGCAATTTTCATCATAATGCGCGATGTATGGGTATGCGTGACGGACGAGCTGACGAATTATGCAGTTTCATTCTACAGCCAGGTGTTTGTGCCAGAAAACATTGAGATGATAGGGTGGTCCCCATATATGTAAATTGTGTGTATGTGTTAGTAGTATTCTCTGGAGTGCAGGTCGCAGTAATTCGTAACCTGGTACATGTTAATAATAAGCCCGCTGTATGTTGTTGACTGATACCATGAACGGGGATTTTGGTCCGGCTTATATTTCATGCCCGGTAATATTTTATAGACATATACAGGGGCTTGACAAATTTTATTGGGTCTACTTGTTAGGTTACCCCGAATAGCACCGACAGCAAAAAAAACACCAGTTTTTTGAGACCCCTGTTATATTTAAAAAAGAAATTATGGGTACTGCAGAGACTAGGAAAAATAAGAAAACAATAACAAGACAAAAAATGTTTTAGTTACATAACGTATGGGTGGGTGATGATCTCAAGAACTCAGCAACATTTCCTAATTGTGGCATAATTGCATGATATCGTCGTGGGTCTGCATAGTGTCGAATCAGCCATAAATGCTAGTTCTGAGAAAACGACGTTTGAAGGTTTGAGTACTTATTAATGGTGTAATTAAATGAAATAAAAAGGAAATGGCTATTTTAGTGGTGTATGTTAAAAGACATGAATGGTTACTAACTGAAGACAGTATTAAAGTACCAAGAAACAACTGTTTTTTATTCAAAATGGCCACGAATGTGGTTCGATTGTTTGCCAAACCCCAAATGTTGATTCACTGTGCCTCTAGGGAGTGCGAATACGTATTCGACTGCACGGAAACCCGTTGATTTCTAGTTGGTAGGTGAAGATTACTATCGCTATGGTTTTTTACTATTTACAATGATGATGACGATGATGCCACGAGGATAAGAATAACGATGACGATGAAAATGGTGGATATAACGATGAAATAAGGAAACATCGAGCTTGCGACGACGTGACGATGTCTAATGATGATGAAGACGAGACATGAAGATGTCTATTGCATTGGTTTGTTTATGTTACAAACCACATGCAAATTGGTATACAAACGACTTCCATAGCGGTTACAGTGGGAAACAATTCCTGTTGCATTATCGTCGTGTAATAATATAGGCCAGACTGACCACGATGAGCAACGAATTCAGAAAATTACAACCTCTTACAAATTGGCTCCTAGAATTCATATCTTTAATTAGTCGCCAATGTTTTAACTCATTGTGACAGAAAAAAACATAAATTCAAGAGTAAATACGTTAGAAGGAACACAAAACATGAAGTGCATTGTTATATACAAATTAATAAATAGTATGCATGTGTAACACAACATAAATATTGGATAGAATGTTCAAAGTGAGCTCAGAAAATATTTATGAAGTAAAAACTGGAAGTGTTCATAACTCAAAAAGATTTTGGAGGATAAAGTGGTATATTTTCCGTTTTCTTAAATTTCTCATTACATATAGTTCCTGTCTTTTAAAGGAAATGTACCCGCCTTAAAATATATATACCAAACTTGAAACGAATTAACAAAAATGGGTAATATACTCATAAAATCTAACATAATCTTAAAACAATGTAGAGGGCACTAACGCTTGTACAAACACCTTCCCAAAGAAAATATCAATTGTTCCTGAGTCGAGTTTTGTAAATGATGTATATATTAGTAATTATTTAGTTGCAGAATATCAAAGTTAACTTCAAAGAAAATCAAACTTTCGCAATATGGTACAGTCTATTATGTAACACGGTTACTAAGGGGTGGTGGTAACACCCCGAGAATTCATTATTATAAAAGCAATAAGAGGATTTTCGATGTTGGTATACCGTTGATAGCATTGGGTCCACCGTTTCTATGCTTCCAACATAACCTAGTATGGCTCACAATGACGTCAAAGTCACAAGTTGGCAAAAAGGGTCATTTCCACAGACACACTCAGAGTACAAATGAAAAAAATGAAATTGCATAAACAAAGTAGGAATATTGGATGTTCATGCGGGTTTTGGCCCCCCCAAATGATAGGAAAATGATCGGTTTTAATCAACATATAATTTAGAGCTAAGTACAAGTAACATAATTTTAAAAACAAAAATTATCAGTGAAATAACAGACCAATCCCTCATGAAGTATAGAAAGGTAAATTTCACGATTGCCTTTAAATCTTGATAGACCTATTATCGATGTTGATCACTGAAGTGCAATCTTTGTCCCAGCGATTACGTATTCGTTCCACATATCTGTGTGTTTGAGAATATTTCGGACCCGCAAGCTATCGAATACGTTAGGCAAGGTTGTGAAACCCGTTTTATCCAAATGAGTGTTATTCGACTGCGGCTATTTTGTTAGGAGATGTATGTCACTTTTAGTTTTGGGTTACAATTAAAGAGTACATAAAATGCCACCCAGAATGAACATATAACTCATTGGACTCAAAACAATCAGACGTGTCAACACTTGTCGTGACCACGACGATATCCCTCACATCTGCTATGTACTCAAGGCTCTATTCCATTAACGGAATAAAGCACATGAATATGGTGGGGCAAAGGCATATTGTAATTATGCCAACAATGTTAACATAGCTTCAAGACACAGATTTTGATATATATATATTATCCTGGCACAATCCTAAAACAATTGGGGTTAGGAAGTTTTTAGGACACAAAGACAGATATGCACCTTTCAAAAAACTGCCCTGGCCCTGGGTAATTGGGATGGCGGGGGGGAACTTGCACAGGAGGTGTGTTTGAAATGTTTAAACTCCCCTGACATGGTCCCGGCCAAGTCCTGGCCCTGCGGAAAAAATTTTTATGTCAAACCCGGCCAAGTCCCGACCCCTGCTCTTGCCGGGAATAAAGCGTTTAAAAAAAAATGCGTCAAACCCGATAGTGCGATTCATTTCGGGTTTATAGAGGTCAGCTTTTCGGAAGAGGGTTACACAAAATGTGTTTTATCGTTTTTGTAGAAACGCTGCGCTTCCGTTGTCCCGACCCAAAAAATCCCAGCTGTTTTTGACATTGCGTGAAAAATGAACTCCATGAAACAAGTCCTGGCATTACGCCCGTACACCCGGGGGGGAAAAAAAGGATCATCAACTCCCCGGCTATCAGGCAGTACAAATCCCGGCCATCCCGGGTACCCAGGGGCCGGGGATTTTTTTGATAAGTGCATAATTTTAGACGATGTTCATGACCTGACCCTCAAGTCATATGATAGTAGTTCTGAGCTAAAGAATAATTGGCATATTGCATTAATAACCCTTCTCACCTACTGTATATTGAAGCACATATACAAAGTTAGTGCAAAGGGTATAATGTAATTATCGCCCTGACATCATAGTGATTGTAAATCCATTACTATGACATTGAAAGCGTGGGGATTTGCTGGGATGAGCATAAACGTTTTTTTGGCCATGGCTGGTAAAGTCATAACTCTGAGCACTTAGCTGGCCTTTTATTGGTATCTAAGCAGTATTTTGATTGGTTTTACTTTGGAAGGTAATTATCATTAGTGGAGCAAATGAGAGAACTTAAAAATGGTGGTATGGTTTTACACAGAGAAAGGAATCACGATTTTTGGATTGGTTACCCAAAGGCTTTTTATGCTGAGCCAATCAGACGACTCACAATAGGTGGTAGTTCTCAATGGGTTACCACTAAACAACGCAAGTGTGAGATTTTTGACCACCACTCTGCTCCTGGAGCATAGGTTTGTGTGCAACCGGAGCTTTTCATTAATATTGCTGACACAATAGCAGTAGCGATTATTCCGTAATGTTATCAAGGATAGAATTGCAAATATGGCACACCATCCTCGCTTGCCTTGTGGTTTAGGTCGCTGACCTCATGATACAGTGGTTTCCTGTGGTTTTTCCGATTCGAATCTCGCTACTCTGCTTCTTTTAAAATATATACAATTTTCATTAGTTTGTCAGGTTAGAGGTAAAAATTCTAAGTCCAAAAAGATAAGAAACTCAAAAGCTGCATTTGAGGTTAGTGAGGAGACCTGCCCCTGGAGCATGGGGGGTCAAAAATCTACAGCGTACCACTAAAACCCTGAATCAGTAGTCATCCTTAGTTTTGACAAGTATACAAACTTTACCTTTTCCCTTTTTCCCGACAAGAAAACAATGTAGGGAATTGCGCTTTTGGAAAAGCAGCTCATGTTATTTTACCACTATCCCACATAAATTGGTTTAATGTAAGCATTAATGTTGCAGCTGGTGAACTGGTTCTGTAGCACAATTTGTGATAGAAAAACAATTGCAGTTATATATGCCTAATTTGCATAATAGGCATATATCATAAAGTTATGCAAAAAAGCTGCTACTACTACTTAACTCCAGCTGTTGAGCATGTTAATTTCTAACTGGTTATTTTCCCTGTCATCCAAGATTTTCAGCCTTCCTATAGTCTGCTATTTACCCTTAACCCATTTTACTTGATATCCCAGCCCTCTAACGGCACAGATATCAATATCATAAATACCATACACAAACAAATGCCCTAGATAACTGCATATTGAATTAAAGGAGTGACTGGGGCTTTTTTTTTTGCCTTGTCCTCTTTTTCCTTTTTTTCCCGTTTTTTGGTTTTCTTTTCACCTATACAAAGTTGTTGAGTCGGTATAGTGTAAACACTTTTCTGTAAGTGTTCACATTCGATAAGTTACTTAACTTTACTTGTGCTCATTGTTTTCTTCAAAAATCTAATGACTCCTCTGTGCGGATTGAGTGTAAGTAATGAAAAATTCTGCTATTGCAAGCTTGTGAGCATGTTATTTATAACTGGGTTTATTTTCCCTTAATTCAGATTCAAGGCCTTACTATAGTCTGCTATTTACCCATAACCCTTTAGCTTGATATTCCCAGCCCTCTAAATGCACAGATATCAATATTAACAAAAAAATACCATACACAAACAAATGCCCTAGATAACTGCATATTGAATTAGAGGGTGGACTGGGCTTTTTTTTTTGCCTTGTCCTCTTTTCCCGGTTTTTTTCGTTTTCACCTATAAGTTTTTGGAGTCGGTTATAGTGTAAAACTTGTCTGTAAGTGTTCACATTAGATTAAAGGTCATGCACTTTAATTGTGCTCATTTGTTTCTCAAAATCTAATGACTCCTGTGCAGGATTGAGGGTAGTAATGAAAAAATATGCTATTGCGCTTGGAGCAGTGAATTTATAACTGGGTTTATTTTCCTGTCATCAAGGACACACCCTCCTACAGCTGGATTTACCCTACCTTCCTAGATTTTGTTATTACCATAAACCCAATAGCTTGAATGATATCTAGCTCTAAATGTACAAGATATTCAATAACATAATACCATCTACAAACAAGTGTCCTAGATAACTGATATTGGATTAAAGGGTCACTGTGCTTTTTTCCCTGTCCTCTTTCCCTGTTCTTCTTTTTTCCCTTTTTTTTAAGCTTTCAGAGTTGATTATAGTATAAACACATTTCTGTAAGGTTCACATCGATTGAAGTTGTTCATTAATTAGGCATTTGTTTCTAAAAATCTAATGATTTGAGTTCGTGTGCAGGATTTAGTGAGTAATGAAAATCTGCTTGATGACATGTGGAGAATGTTAATTTAGAAACTGGGTTATTTTCCTGTCTTCAAGACACAGCCTGTATGGCTGTTATTTACCCTACCTCCTACAGTCTGTTATTTACCCTAACCCATTTAGCTTGATATCCCAGGCCCTCTAACTGCACAAGATATCAATATCAAAAAATACCGTAAACAAAACAAATACCCAGATATTTGCATATTGAATTAAAGGTCACAGGGCTTTTGATCTTTACCCTTTCTTTCTTTTTTTATATTTTTTAAATTTTTTTTATGGTCAGAAAGAGGTAAAATGTGATGAGATGTATTTACCATGATTAACATCTGAAAGTTCTTCTTGAGAATTAAGCAAAGCTATTGCAAGCATTGGAACTTCTGAAAAACAATTTAAAAAGTAATTCCTGAAATTAAAATAGAAACTTATGCGGTTGTGTTGTTGTTCCTTATGGGGACTTAAAAGGGCTTGTTCCAATTTATGTCTATCAGGTTCTCTACTTGATAGGAGGGCCTAGCAACTTGCTTACACTTTCCACCAAGTATTGTGGGAAAACAAAACTTGCAGGTGGATGGTAGAAGCATAATTCATATTGCAACATCCTGTTTATCTGCTGTACTATTATTGATGGTTAACCATTAAGAATTCGTTTTATTTTGTCTCTGCAAAAAATGGACTAAGCGAAATTTCAGAACAACAATGAGAAAAAATACATCTGATACCAAAATTGCGGGTATAAAATGATCGGAACACGCACCTTAAAGCCAATATCAGTGATTGTTTGGGGTTCTTTGCATTAGTTAACTATCTGCTTCACAAAATGAATATCAAATGAGGCAATGACAATCAAAAATTGGTCGTGC
>JAMKCH010035116.1:0-15765 GCA_023653785.1 Ophioderma brevispina | reverse complement strand
TTTTCGTTTTTTGTCTTTTTTCCCTTTCTTTTCTTTCTCATTATAGGACTTAGGAGCATATAGGCCTAGAATAAAATCAATGAAATGTGCTGAAAGTTACATTCTATTTGATATTTCACAGTGTGATAGGACTATACTGTAAATTTAATATGAATTTGTGGGATATGCAACATGTATCCACATATAACATCTATATTATAATACGTAATAGGCCACGTGTATCTGTCTGTCTGTTAATTGTCTGTTGCAAGGATATAAAGGGAAAATTCGAGACAGGCCGGTAATTCTTTGATTGCTGACAATCAAAGAATGTGTATCTTGTTAATAAAAGTTTTCGAACTTGTCGATATTGACCCTATAAACATGTAAATGAACAAGTCCAAAGGCCAGCATATTTGAATTTTCTGCTGTGAACAGATAATACTAAATCCTATTTTTATTACATAAAGACGGTATTTTCAGTATACTTCAAGTGTAATTCAGTACTTTGGTAAGCATTATACAGACTGTCCAAAAAAAAAACCTATACAATCAAACTAAAAATTTAAAAAAATATAAACTGTGAGATATTTTGATTATATTTTGTAGAACTAATCAATATTTTATTTTTCAAACAGTGAAAGCCCCAGAAATTATGCTGTGGGGGAAATGGGACGCACTCTCAGCGGAACAATAATCATGAAATTCCTGTAAATTTTATAAGGGGACAGCCACAAGTCTCATGGGAGACAAATGTGTGGACAGTGCTCTAACGGGGAGGGCTGATTTCCCTTTCCCATTCCCCAATACCTCCAAGATGCCAGGGAGAATAAAATGAAGAAACCAGTGTTGAATAAAGAACAATAAAGGAAAGGACGGTTGGTGTTCAAAGGCCTCCGTTTACTTTCAACGAGTGTGTTTTTATGGTTCTCCCTTCTGCTGAAACCTGGAGTAAAGCCGAGACAACAAGACTGTTTTGGAATTTAATTTTCCAAATGCAGGTGTACCACAAGGCTCGATCCTCGGCCCTCTTCTTTTTATTGTATTCATTGACATCACAAGAAGAATCCTGAATCCATCCATCCTCTACACAGACGATGTCACACTCATGACCTTCATAAGTCAAAAGAGGACAGAATCACAGCTGCTGCCTCTCTCCCGGCCTCTCTCAACAAAGACTTGCAGGAAATCGAGTCTTGGGCAACTTCATGGAATGTACTTTTCGGTGCTGCCAAGTGTAAAACTGTAACAATATCAAACAAGAAAGATGCTGCAACAGGCCATCCAAGTCTCCACTTCTTTGGTACAACTCTTGAAGAGGTCAACAGGGTCAATCTACTTGGCATCTCCATCAGTAATGACCTGTCATGGTCTCCTGTGATTACCAAAATGGCTAAAACTGCCAGTCAGCGACTAGGATTGCTCCGTCGAGCTGCACCCTATCTTGAGACAACTGATAGGGCCGTTATATATAAATCCATGGTTCGATCCAACATGGAATATGCAAGCTCAGCATGGTGTGTAGCAACACCCACTTCACTATCCAAACTAGATGCAATCCAGAGATGTGCCATTTCCATCATTGGTATCCCCGAGAGTGAGCTCGCCACTCATCACATCCAACCACTTGGTCATCGCAGGGCAGTAGGAATTGTCACTCTTTTCCACCGAATGTTTTATGGACAAGCACCAGATCTCCTCAGCCAGCTGCTACCTGATCTGCTTTCAGTTGATCCTCGCCTTAGGCGCCCAGTCAGGTCTCATGACCTTGCTGTGAGTCCCAAGGTCCAGCTTGGCCTCCCACAGAAGATCATTTCTCCCATTCTCTGTAGGCTTATGGAATGCCCTTCCTGCTCAAGTAGCATCAAACCAGGACTTGCAGAGTTTCAAAAGGGAGGTTAATCGCTATCTAGGCGCCAATCCGTCAGCGTTACTAATTAGATAACTGCTGTTAATGCCTAGATTAGCCTTGACATAAAAAATTACAATGCTACATGTATTTTATTGGCGATTGTGACATTATAAACTTATAAATTATGTTATATAACGAGGAGCAGTACTTCTTTTAATTTGAATTTTCAATAAAGAATGTCTTTAAGTTGATTTTCAATGCCAACTCTGTTGATATCGGGATAGCCGAAACTGGACCAACGTGTCTTTCAAGTGTCTCTGATAATCGATCTTAATTCTTGAACCAGACCCTCAAATTACACAAACTAAAAATTTTCTTGAAAGCTGGAACATTCCTTAAAAAGAATAAGTTAACTTCCAGTTGAGATGAACTTCAGATTTTGGCAAAAAATTCAATCTTTGATTGTATATTTTTTAGACAGTCTGAATATTTGAGAACATTTGTGTAAAAAATAAGGGGACATTTTTCTGGGCAACAGAAATAACAGAAAATACAAATTATTATATTATTATGTAAAGACGCTTTTTCAGTATTCAAGTGTAATTCAATAAATTGGTAAGCATTATGTGAAAATTGGTTTAAAAATTAGGATGACACTTTTCTGATGATGTCCGTTCTTCTCTGTCCCTCTATAAATTGGTGGGCCAATTGGACAAGCTCAAAAAAAAAAAACCCCCCACACACACACACACACTTTACACCAAAATTGAGAATAAGAAGAAAGTTCATATTACCCCAGTGACAATTTAGGTCCAGGAAATGTTTCCTTTCAATATTTTGGGCAGAAACGTCTCCAAATGTGGTATACAGGCATGAGAATCTTCAGTTTAAAAACTGAATTCAGTTTTTTTTTTGGCCCGAATTTACGCGTTTTGATTTATTTTCAGCCCGATTTGGGGTATTTCTGCTGGATTTCACGCGTTTTTTCAGTTTTTTTTCTGCTTTCAGTTTTTTTCTGAAAGTTCATTCTCATGCCTGGGTATACTACATTAACACACATTATCCTATCACTGTCAATCGGCTGTTTAAAATAGTTGTGTAAAATATGAGGTTGTTAAACATATGAACCTAGCAACCAGTTGTGTAAAAAGTAAATCTGTGTACACATTTACCAAAGCTGCCTTAACATTTCCACATCTTGTTTAATTTTTTCCTTACACAATCAGTTTTTTTTCTGCATAAGCCTTAAAAGGGGTCTGCCCTCCCGTTAGTGCATGGGGGGGGGGGGGGTCAGGGGCAGGCACATTCTAAAAATACTACTGTCAAGTAAATTGCGTCATCCCCCTGGGGGCAAGATGGCATTCTGGAACATGACCCATATGACCTTTGTCCATGACCTTTGCCATAATCATCCACATATGAAGGATCCCCTATTGCACCTTAACCCCAAGTCTGGTTTAAATCGGACTTTTCAAAGGAGACGCAAAAAACGAAAACCTAACCAATACGGACATTCGCACCCTCGCAATATCCCCCTCTGCTTTTCAAGCCAGGGGGATAAAAATAGCTACTTTCAAAAAAGGATTTTTTGATGATATTCAACACATGGTTAGACGCTTCGAACACCAACAACATTTAAGAAAAAACAAAACAAAAAATATTGTCAAAGTTGGAAAATTAGGGGCGAAATATTAATTTCAAAAACGCGCCAAAATGAACAAAAAAGATGCAAATTAGTTTCTGCATTTTCTGCTGTGTTGATTGCTTTAATTGGTCAAGCATGAGTTGTATTACCTATATTAAGCCCAAATATAAACACCTCTGGCCATTTTGTATTTTTCAGGGATACGTGTAATTTACCATAGGTTTCTATAGGGAACTGTAATATGACGAATTAGTCCAGCAGATTACATGGGTTCCCATGCACCCCCCCCCTTAAAACTAAATTCTAACATGATTTTTAGAATCTCTACGACATCTACTTAAAGAATTTTGATGTTACCAAAATTAAAAATTGTCCCACGGGGTCCGTTTGGCGGCCATCTTGGATTAGGAGGGATTAATGGTTCAAAGTGGTTCAATTTAGTTGAAAAGTATCTCAAATGATTCGTCTCATCATAAGAAATCAGAAAATATATAGTTTGGCATATCTGTGATGTTAAGTTACAGATATATGGGTGAAAATGCGATAGAGGTCATTGAACTTTTGATTGGTCATTGTACAGGGGGCCAAATTTTCAAAATGCATGGATCTTGACAATTTGGTATCAAATTGTAGCTATGAGCATGAGCAATATAAAAGAAAAGTATAGTTTGCACTATCTAGGATGTTTAGTTAGGTGGTAAAATTCAGTGTAAAGTTACCTGTTATCAAATTTGTATTGGTTTGTATGGGAATTAGGGACTACTCATCTCTTTCCTAACTGATAAACCTATATGGAAGATCTGAAATCATGGAAACTGTACATTTTCAGATTGCTCATGCTCATACCAACAATTTGACACCAATTTTGTCAAGATTGAAGCATTTTGAAAATTTGGCCCCCTGTACAATGACCAATCAAAAGTTCAATGACCTTTATCGCATTTTCACTCATATCTCTGTAACTGAACACAGATATGCCAAACTGTATATTTTCTGATTCCTTATGAAGAGACGAATCATTTTAGATACTTTTCAACTAAATTGAACCACTTTGAACGATTAATCCCTCTTAATCCAAGATGGCCGCCAAACGGACCCCGTGGGACAATTTTGATTTTGGTAACATCAAAATTCTTTAAGTAGATGTCATAGAGATTATAAAAATCATGGTAGAACTTAGTTTTAAGGGGGGTGCATGGGAACCCATATAATCTGCTAGACTAAATAAAGAATATCGAGGATTTAGGGCAAAAAGGCCCCATCTGCAAAAGCTGCCAGGTGTTAGATTTAATAACACAACTGACAAATGGCAGCTAATGCAGATGGGGCTTTTTTGCCCTAAACCCTCGATATCATGGCACCAGTGACCTACCATAACCTCCATAGAATTTTCTTACTATTTTAATTACTTCAATTATGTAATAAGTTGCATGCATAATAAATTTGAATCACAGTTACTCTATTATTTTTTTCATTTTTGTCATGGGCACTCCCGTTGAGAGGGGGGCTCCTAGGGACCCATGCGGATTTACGCGGAAACGACGCGATGGATTTGATTTATTTGCGTCAAGTCAAGCGTAACTAATATAGACAAATACAAAAAAAAAAAAAAAAAAAAAAAAAAAAAAAAAAAAAAAAAAAAAAAAAAAAAAAAAAAAAAAAAAAAAAAAAAAAAAAAAAAAAAAAAAAAAAAAAAAAAAAAAAAAAAAAAAAAAAAAAAAAAAAAAAAAAAAAAAAAGTGCATGGGCCTATTTAGCGCACGTCGCACGTTTGCTTATTTTGTGGTCTTTTTGGCAAGATGCCATCAGGAACTTGGACCCTTAACAATGCTATAAAACAAATATTTTTCAATAATAATTATGTTTTATCTGTTCGGGATGGGACTACATGGCAGAAAAACGTTTATCAATTTGTAATCATTGGATCCTATTTTTGCAATATCGAGCTTGTATAGGAAAAGTGTTTGGAAGTCAGAAATGATTATCTGTTGGTCGCGATACGACTGTATGGCAGATAATCTTCTTACTTAAATGATTATCGCAGAATTTTGTCAATACAGGAGATTAATCAAAATTGGAAATTTTGTGTACCTCAATGGATTTGGAAATTAAAAACTAAATGTATTTCATCCAATATATTAAAAGCTGTATTGTTTGGCGACACGCCCTGAAAAATATTGGCCCCCTATACACCGCACACATTTTGAAACCGATCCTATAATACCCGAACACTAAATTTATGACTCCTACATTTTTTAGCTTCCACGCAGTGGCGTAAACCCTCGGGGGAAGGAGAAGATCAAGAAAATATAAATTGATAGTATTTAGGCCACAAAAGCAAGTTTGTGTAGTAGGGATGTGCGCATTTTGATTTTAGAAGTCCATTTAACCGATTTTCTATTTTTTTTTAAATTGCATTTAAACTGCTTTTTGCGACCAAAAATCCTCGGAGGCAGCAAATGTTAATTTGAAAAATATAGTGACTCCCCAAATCTATATTTTTGTTTATTAACTAGATAATTTTAATTGAAATATATATAACCTATTACCATTTGGTTTGTTGAGGCATTGGGGGGAATCCTAAAAAAACGCATTTCGCATTTTGTAGTCGGGCAGCAGATGTCAATATATTGTTCACTACTGCGATAATTTTGCCAACTTTTGATTTCACTTTCATGTGTTCAAGGACATCCAAGTGACTGCTAGAAATGTTTTAAAACCAAAACAGGTGTTGTTCAGGGATGATAGAGGGCTTTTTTTTCAAAATGGGCCGCCAAAAATATTTTTTTTAAGTTGGGTGTTTTTAAAAGATTTGTTTACCAAAATGCCATCAATATGATCGGGTTTCTGGATAATTTTGGGCCAAGTGAACTCTAGAAATGTTTTGAAATAGAAAACAGTGTTGTTCAGGAATGATTGATTGTGGTTTTGTTTCCAAAATGGCCAACGAATTCATAGAAATAATTAAAAGCATAATGTTTACGACAAACACATTTACCTACTAATTTATTTTTCTCGATGATTTTAGCCAAGTGATCGCTAGGTATCATTTCCCGAATAAACTGAGGGCACGTTTCTAAAATGACTGCAAAATCACCAAACAAATATTGACCAAAACACATATCTAATAGGATAATTTTCAAGATTATTTAAGAATATTTTTCTTTAAAGATGTTTACGTATCACAAATAAAACATTATTATTGTTAAGAGGGTGTTTTCGTGTAAAATGAGATGTCCCCAACCCTGAAAGTCCACACATTACTAAACACAGGAGGGCTTAAAGCAACACGCTCTAAAGGCTGCTGATCAATATGTATCCCTCTCAGTCAATGATGAATGGCACCTTCGATAGCGCTTCGGCTTGCATATTCGACCACCCAGAAGTTCCTACAAGGTAAGCTGTCAGTCTTGGAAACAGCTAGAAATCACATGGTGTCGTGGTGGACTGAAGGGTTACAGGCAAGATAGCCTGGTCATTTCCTCAATAAAGTCTTTTCAAAGAGAAGACCTCATGTGTGAAGCATTGCCATGATGCAGAAAAATCAGCGTATCCCATCTTTGGACGTTCTATCGGAGGACGGTTGGCAAACCATTAATAGTACAATAAACATTGGGAGTTTAATTTTGGCAAACAATACCATATCCTTTGGTGTCAAAAATATGTACTGTAGACAAAAAACGTGGTTATTGGTGCTGCATTGTGTAGTGAGTGATCATAGGCATTAAATCCCGGGGATGGGCATATTACCCCCCCCCCAAATATTGGGGGATGGTCAATAGATCATCCCCTCCCCCCCCCCATGGTTGATGCTCGGTCATGTGGTTTGACCATAAAGAACCTCAATTACCATATAGTTAGAAACGGTTAATTGTCCGCGCGCTTTCTCGCGGCATTTGTTCTAATTTACATTACATTTACGATTTTAGCTTCTAAAAGGCAAACTTTTCGCACATGTGCTAGTAATGAATCTTCTCAGCAAACACCTGTTTCATTTAGAACTGTTCATCAACCCTCACCCCCCCCCCCCCCCCCCCCCCCCCCCCCCCTCCATGTCAAACAGAAATTACGCCACTGGCCCCGTGGATTGGGGTATTGCATCGTTATAAAACTCCAAATTTGTTTTTCTCTTTTAAGTGGAGATGTAAACGTGATTTCAGGTTCATCGAAATCGGGGCCCTTCCACTCTATCCTCATTTTCTCTGCGGTTTAGATTATAGGGCATCTTGGCGTTATGCTTTCTTAATAAAGTGTTCTTATCTGGTGAGGATACTTCTATTTTTTCTGCTGATTGATTTGATGTGCCAACAAGGGCAGCTATTATGTGTGTTACCACAATGTCAGTAAGACTAAGGTGATAGCAGTGTCCTGAAAGCATGGAGGAGCCCTTACTGGTTGTTGGAAAGAAGTGGAGGTTGTCTTATCAATTAAACTTTCTTGGATCCATGATTACTAAGGAGGGTGGTGTTGCCATGAGTCCGGCATCGGTTGGCAATGGCAATATCGGCAATGGTCAATTTATCCAAGATCTGGGCTGACAGAGGAATACTAGAATTCCAAACTCGTCTAGTTCCAAGCTTCTGGCAGTTCGATGGCACCATACGCAATGAGCCACGACCCTCAACCAAGCAGACCGTAACAGAAATTGCAGCCTTTTTGGATGTTGGCGTGGAGGCAGATACTTCGCACCCATGATCGAGAAGAGGGACACACTCCAGTGTTTCAGTGATGCAAAAAGCTTTTCCAGAAGATCTTCATCCAGAATCTAAGATATTTGGTCAGGTAAAAGGCTTGGTGAAACCAACCTTGCAAGGTGATTATGAGGGGAAAGGAAGGTGAAGGCAAAAGAAGATGCAGGCCAAGAGATCGTGTTACGACCAAATAAGGCGGATCACAGGGACACACTTGCTATTCTACATTGCTGAAGACGTCATTCTCTGGCATCGCCATCTCTGAGGGTCACGACTTGTAAGTCCATGACAAGAGCGAACAAACCGAAGCAACTACTATTATTATTGCAATAGATTTCTACCGGCTGTTAAATTAATTTCAGGAGTAAAATACCTACAATAGCCTTCCAATCTTGGGTCTTCTTTGATGGACTCGCACCTATCGCTAGCAAGCTTGTCCTTTTTGCCAATTGCCAAAAGTATACAAATACTAAAATGGTTAGAGGGAAATAGGCACACTATTTTCCCATGGGGTACTGTTACGGGTCTATACCCCGAACCCGAAGGGTGAGGGGTGATAGGCCAGTGCCAGAAGTACAAGGGAAAATATATAATGTGCCTATTTCCCGATAGAAACCATGGTAGTATTTGTTTTATACACCTCACTGTGACTATTGGGACGAGGTTGTAGGGAACATGTTCAATCTATGGCCTAGGAATAGATCGCCGGTACTAGGAATTCAGCCAATGAAAAATAGCATGATGATGGTCATGCATATTCATGGAGGTGTATAATCCTGTATGTGGGAATGGCCTTCTTCCCCAAAGAAAACTAACTGCAAAAATCGGCATGTATTGTTATCAGCACCAAATTTTATGTATAACCTGAATTATTTCTTTAACTTACCACCATGACTTGGTAGTAGTGGACAGGCGCCCTGACCGAGAAGTATTTATGCTAATGAGGTTACATAAAGAGGTTTATTATCTGGCCGTTTGGGAAGAGACCAGTCTATACCTGGCAGATCACACAATCAAAGCTCATTTACGAAAGACCTTTCACGAGTCGGAGCACAGCAGCCGACAACAGCCCGCTGAGCTATTGTTATGAGTGTCATTGTTCAAATAAGAGTCTCTTCAACAGACTTTAGTAGGCTTCTGTGGAATTTGATATTCGGGTTTAATATAAGTTTTAAAACAAAAATATGTGACACGGTTAGAAGTTTTCTCTGCTGACGGTTCGGGTGGTATAAAAGGGACCATTTTAGACAAAAATATTCTACACGGTCATCGAATTTTCTTGGGGCTCAATTGCGAGTAAATGTCCGTGTTTTGAAATGCGCATTGCGTGACCTATGTTGGTGTATCCATGCCCCGCGGGAGTTTTGCTGGCTGCTGTGCGTTCGGAGATATCAAAAATCCCCCATATGATTACAGCATAAATCAGAACGCTGAGAAAGCTCCTAGAGTTTTGATAAAGATTTTCAGCCCTATAAATTTGGCAAGTTGTCTCTTGTCTCTATATATTGGTGAGGTAGTAAATCTGACTTTCTATATAACATCTAACAACAGTAGCATCCTCCCCGTTCCATACTTTGCGAGAGTATCACTGTACCAGTTTTCTTCATTACATGCATCTGATGGGATCTAATTATGGAAGAATAAAAACTTCTACAAAGGGGGCCGGGGACTTGTTGGCGCGAAGTTTCATGTTACCCCATAAGAACACAATGAGCACACGAAACCTTGTTCACATCTGAGTTCAGCCCATAAATTGCGATCAATTTTGTCTTGATTACAACACTACTGCATTAAGTGAAAAACGAACATTCCTCATTATGGATTCCGTATCAAATTAATTATTGTTACGACAAAGTATATGCCAAGACGGCCCTACTGGTACGAAAAGTTACGCCCCAAGCTACAATGTAAAACTTTACCTCTTGGTATTAAATCATGTGATACGTGTATTGTGCTATCTCCATGGATGGCGTGCATATTTATTGGGGGAGTCCTTAAAAAAGTTGCCAACCTCCCTTAAAAGCCCTTTTTTGGACTTTTTGAACATCTTTATCACCAAAGGTTCACTTCTGTTCAAGTTTCTCTAATTTGGACATTTGTTATAAAAATTCAGCAAAACTTGGATCTCTGTCATTTTGTGGATTCGGGGTTGTTTAACATTAGTTAATATTATGCCATAGAAAAAGAATACCAATTATCATTTCAACAAGTTAAGCCTATCCCGAATTGTGCTCTACTCCACAAATCTTGGGGAGTGGTTAATCTATTAATTGTTAAATAGTATTGTTTGTCTGATGTCAAAAAACATCTTTAAAATTCACTAGAGTTCGTTCGTTCGTTCGGCAGTCCAAAATCACAGCGGAAGATCCGTCCCCAACCAGCCGACAGTTTCATCATCCAGGCCGATCAGGCCTGGGATTCTCTTGGGGACTTGTAGACCCCACAATCATCCACGATTGGCAACCGGGCCTTTGTGACTCTCCACAATCGCAGCCTGGTGAAAGTTCCACTCCGATCTTGTGAAGGAATTTCTTTGTACGACCAACGCCAGCTCTGAGGTCCAGTCGAGGTCGACCCATGCTTGCCACCAAGTCCAGCCCCCGGGCCCCCGCCAGAATGGCCGTCCACAAACTGCTTTAGGCCCAAAGTAGAGGACGACCACTGCCACACCATCCGTCACCAGATCCAGGATGATCGACAAGGACATCGTGACTGCAGTGCCATGGATTGGGTAGCAAAAGTGACCCGTGGAATTCTCTGATCTCCAAAGGGTTGTTGGGGGGGGACCAGGCTACCAGGTTCATCACATTTCCCGGCGAGCTTGATCAGTCTGAAGGTTCCTCCTAGGTTTGCAGGAGACATGCAGACAAATTGAGAAGATATTCTACAGGCGTCGCAAAAGGCAACCACCAACAAGTCTCATGCCCATCATTCAGAACGACATCAATCTTGTGTGAATGTACACCGTGACTCCACATTGGGCAGCGCATCAGCAGCGGAACATGCCAAGGCAACAGCCGATGCGTGCAAGGCGTCAAAAGATGCACCCCACCCAGTCCCCGCGAGGCCCACCGAGGAAGGGCCGAACGGGGACCGCGGCCGGCAGCGACTGCCTTGGCGTGCCGATTGAAAGCCAAGGCTGCGGTCCACCGCGCCGCCAAGCACCCCGGCGTTGGGCCAACGTGACGCCCTTCTCCATCCAGAGTGACTGTCAAGTTCTCCCCTTGCGCACCGACCTGCCAGGTGGAAAACGAGCCGACGGCCCCGGGCTCGCTGAGTTTCAAGTGCCACCGGCGCGGGAAACACTGGCCCACAGGCGACCAGGTCTCTGCAACACCGTCTCCAAGGACTCAAAAGAATCAGCAGCCACCCCAAGTGCGTGTCGCCCACGCAGGAGCACCGCGAAACCAATCTCCCCCCGGCACACCTGAGCGCAGTGCCGAAGGAGACCGGGCGCCAGGACAGAACCACGAGGGACACCACCCCGAAGTTTGCGCCCTCTACTGCGTTGCCACCGATGTCCCCAGCGACGACAGATCCGTCCCGGACGAGCAGCACAAGAACTTGACAAGCTTTACATCATGGAAAGACCCCGAGTAGACGAGGCAGGACCCATGCCAGACTGCATCGCCACGCAGCAGACAGGCCCATGAAGGGAATGTCCAAACCTCCGCCTCCTCCGGAAGGCCGTCTCGATGTCATTAAACAGTTCTGCCATATGACAGTTGTTGATTTACCTCTCGAATCCAGCTTGGGTGCGGGCAAATCGCCCCGACCGTATCACTGATCCCGCCGAGCACCAGTCACCCAAGCAGCCTACAGATGTGAGACAGAGCGAGGATGGGTCTGACCCTTGGGGCTCACTGCTGGTCACTGGGATTCAGTTGGACTGCAAATGACCTTTGAAGTCTTCCATCTGGAGGAATAGTTGACGTCCCATACAAGTAGAAAGGAAGAGTTGGAGGCATCGCACAGCTTCGGGTTGCCATATTCTTCAAGAATTCTTATGGATGTTTCATTGCCAGGCGCTTTTCCGTTCTTGAGAACTTTAATTGCTTCGGTGGATCTCATCGTAGGTGAATAGTTGGGACATGGGGCTTGACGGTGGAGAGGTTTGAGAATGCTGTTTAATCTCTGCATTAACAGCTCGAGAGTGGGCCCCCGCCTGTGGAGTGTGGTCTTGTTGCCACTTTCCATTGTTGATAAGTACTGACGATGGGGTTTGCAGAGACAGTACACTGCTTAGCTGGAGCAGCTAGGCCCGGTGAGCTTGTTGATGATATTGGATATCTCCTCCCCCCATCTGTGCTTCTCTTTAGCCAAGCAGATCCAGCAGTAGTGGTTGCCCTTTGCTATTCTCTCAGTATCGAAGTTGGTATTACAATACAACTTTGTATAACTCGTCGCATTCCTGGTCCCAACAGGGGGTGTAAGGATTCTTCTGCCTCTTGGAATGGAACATTTTGCTGCTTGGTGGAGCATGGAGCAGGAGTCAGATAATGCATCGTTGATGTTATTAAGCCGGGTCGGCAGCGTGGATGCCAGTTCGCTGGTGATTGTTTGAACTTGGACCAGTTGGCTTTCTCTGACAATTCATCTCCTTCTGGAGGCTGGAGATCGTGACCTGGATGCCACTGGTGACTCAGGGATAGGGCAATGAACCTGATCTAGGAAATCCTAGGGAGACCGTTCTGGCACGTGATCCGATGTCGCTGTGACTGTTGACAGGTCGGGACAGGTCATGTCCCATGAACTGCTTGATAGAAGGTAGTGGTCATTACTATCAGCAGTTGGAGGTCTTGGTCTTCCATCCCTTTCAGGCCGCTGCCATCTGTCAATGTTGAGTATTCCTCCCCAGTCTGTATTTCTACAGTTGAAATCCCGCAGACGAAGGAGCTCGCTGAACTACTGGAAGGGAGATGAAGTCCTGCCCTCACCAGCTGTGGTGGCTTCTAATGTTGGTGAAGTGGTTTCCCAAGTTCAAATGTTATACACTGGATCGGCGAATTCCTTGAAGATTGCAGGGTTGATCTCACTTGTATTCCTTTCTTCACATAGGAAGCGATCCCCATTCTTGTTGTTCCTAAATGAAGCAATAGGTCAAAACCGGCGATTTGCACTTCTCTCAGAATTTCGCGTGAGTTTCTTGGAGGAGGATGATATTCACATCCGTTATCCCTGGAGCAGCTGTAAGATGATGTCAACGCTTAGCATGGTAGACCCTCAACTTTCAGCTGCAGGATACAAAATTTGGTGCTTGCCATAGGGAAAGTTCCTCTGTGAGGAGCTCAGCAGCCTAGATTGAGGGTGGATCTTCGAGAATGTTCAGCTGTGGTGTTTTAAAACACGAGGTTTTGATTTAATTTGTTTGTATCCGTTAGCCACAACATGTATGGTTGACATTAACAGTGGTCCGCCCGCGAGAAGGCTTCACACGAACCCCAAGTAAGACTAGAAATAAAGAATCTCGAAAAACAGTCCACATAATGATGTTCTTTTTAATATTTTTTCGGTCTTTCTATTATTTTGTTAGCCGTCTTTGGAAAAAGCGGCCCTCTAGTAATTGTAAAGAATAGCACTTTTGGGTCCTAAAATAGTATAGGAAATCAGTAGGCAAAATAAATTCTAGAAACTCCACTCTATTAATGGCATTTTGAGTCAATACGATGTTGTTAGGACAGTTTTTTATTAATTTTCATATGATGGGCGGCCATTTTGGAAACAAACCGCATCAATATTCTGAACAACACTGTTTTTTTGAAAACATTCTAGAGAATCACCTAGCCAAAATTATCCAGAAACCCGAACCTATGAGAATGTTATTTTGGTAAACAATATGCTTTTAATGTATTCTCTATGATTTTTGGCGCATTTTGAATAAAAAACCGGCCCTATATCATTCCCCCCACCACCGCACACCAACACTGTTTTAAAGCACTCTTTAGCAGACCCCGGTCACTTGGCCAAAATAACGCGAGAAGGAAGGGGAAAAACCTAACCCCTTTAGATGGTATTTGTGGTAATCAATACGATTTCGTTCGATTTTTCCACTGATTTTGGCGGCCATTTTGAAAAAAACGCCCTCTATCATTCCAGAACAACACTGTTTTAAAGCATTTCTAACGGTCACTTGGCCAAAATAACGCAGAAACCTAACCCCTTTAGATGGTATTTGTGGTAAACAATACGCTTTCGTTCGATTTTCCATGATTTTGGCGGCCATTTTGAAAAAAGCGCACCCAGGTGACGAAATACGACACTGAAAATTCGGCAACAAGTTGAAAGCGATTCCTTGTGATGTCCTTGAACACATGAAAGTGAAAAATCAAAGTTGACAAAATTATCGCAGTAGCTGACAACTGCTGCCTGACTATTTAGGTTCTTGGGCTACAATCTGGAAACAAACTTTCGCAAAATGTGTTTTCGAAAGAAAAGTGTGATACCCGAAAATTACATTGTTCCCTTTCCTCCCCCCCCCCATGAAAATGTGTGGTTACCATGGTTACGCCACTGTTCCAACGCCATTGTTCCCACGCCATTGTGCCCCTTAAGAGAGTGTCATAGCGGCCATATCGACATCTATATATATATTAGGCAAAAAGAGCAAAATGCGGTTTTTTTTTAATTTTTGAAAGGATTTTTTCCAAGGAATGGTTCAAATCTGGCCATAAAAATGGTAAGTCAAAACAGGTAAACCATATTGTTAGTATATAAAACAAAAAATATAGATTTGTGATCAGTTATATTTTTTAAATGCAATTTTTTTTTTATCTCTGAGGCATTTCTGTCTCAAAAAATAAAATAAAGAAAAACAAATGCTGTCTACGGGAAACAAATGTTTCATATTGCAGTTGATTATTATACTTAGGCCTATATCAGCTTATAGTTTAATATGAATGAGTTTTGTTGGAGCATGTCTTGAATTGTGTGTATGTGTAAGTGTGCATAAATGGTAATACCTCATTTGCTCCCTCCTCCCTCCCTCGGTCGGAAAACGTTTTAACACATTTTACCACCATTAACTCCAGTTCACGCACAAAAACTGCGTTTTCGGGCATTCTTCTTTGTGATGTCATCTTTGAAACCAGCGGCAGCTGCAGTTTTGGGCAGGGGTGTACATTTTCATGAAACATCGCAGGAAAATATCATTTTATTTCACCTATCTTTACATTTATATCTTTTGTACTTAGGGCCTATGGATTCTTATGAAAATATTTATTAATATATATTTTGTTTTATTTGTTCCGATTATTAAGGCTCTATTGTATTTTTTTTTTAGTGTAAAAGATGCGCAATATCAAAAATAATTGGAATAATCAAATGACCGGTTTCGCAAATTGTACGTCTACCGGCTAATTTGAGGCCGGTGTGAAAGTAATCATAGTCCGGCAGGTATCACAGTCCGGGCTCCATAGATGACAACGGAATAAAGCATGAAACTAATGTTGCGTGAAGAGTCAACTGAATCGATTGCCCTATTGTTCACCATAGCAGGGGAGTGTAGCGAAAGAGTGTGCGCTTCCGGATAAAATTGTGAATTTTTGGATTCGTGGAATCGCGAATCCCTACAAACGCCTCGCTGGTAGACACATTTCTGCT